>JAPFBE010000838.1:0-24379 GCA_034336665.1 Luscinia megarhynchos | reverse complement strand
ATAGGGATTTCTCTGTGCCTGGGGCTGCAGCTGGGGACAGGGTGCGCCTGGACAGCGGCAAGGTGGGACCTGGTCCTGTGTGTCACCTGTGTGTCACCTGTGTGACCAAACCCTCCTGTGTCACCTGTGTCACCTGTGTGACCAAACCCTCCCTGTGTCACCTGTGTGACCCCAGAGTCACTCTGTGTGACCCCCAAACACATGTGACCTAAACCCACCTGTCACCTGTGTCACCCCTGTGTCACCTGTGTGACCAAACCCACCCTGTGTCACCTGTGTGTGTCACCTGTGTGTCACCTGTGTCACTGTGTGTTACCTGTGTGTCACCTGTGTGACCCCAAGCCCTGTGTCACCTGTGTGACCCCCAGAGTCACTCTGTGTCACCCCAAACCCATCCTGTGTGACCCTAAAACCCCACCTGTGTCACTCTGTGTCATCCCTCTGTGTCACCTGTGTGACCCCAAACCTCGGCCTCTGTGTCACCTGTGTCACTTAAACCTGCCCCCTCGGGCCACCTCCTGCCCAACTCCACGCATAACAACCTGCCGGGCACTCCTGATGCCAGCTGTGCCTGGGCTGCAGCTGGGGGATGTGGGTGCCTCTGGACAGCTGCAAGGTGGGACCTGGAGTCACCTGTGTGTCACCTGTGGGTGTCACCTGTGTCACCTGTGTGTCACCTGTGTCACCTTGTAAGTCATCTGTGTGGACTCCCAAACCCGCCTCTGTGTCACCTGTGTCACCCCAACCTGCCCTCAAGGCCACCCTGCCCAACTACTTACAACCTGCCTGGGACCTCTGATGCTGCCGTGCCTGGGCTGTTAGGACAGGGGTGCCTGGACAGCGGCAAGGTGGGACCTGAGTCACTCCAGTGTCACCTGTGTGTCACCCCAGGCCACCCAGCTACCCAGGTCACCCTGGGAACCTGCCCTTGTGTGACCCTAAACGACCTGAGTCACCTGTGTGTCACCTGTGTGACCCTAGAGTCACTCTCTTGTGTCACCTCAAACCCACCCTGTGTGACCCTAAACGACCTGTGTCACCTGTGTGTCACCTGTGTCACCTGTGTGTCACCTGTATGTGACCCCAAACCTCCCCTGTGTCACCTGTGTGTCACCTGTGTGTGGACCCCAAACCCGCCCTCTGTGTCACCTGTGTGTCACCTGTGTGGACCCCTAGAGTCACTCTTGTGTCACCAAACTCCACCCTCTGTGTGACCCTAAACCCACCCGTGTCACCTGTGTGTCGCTCTGTGTGTCACCTGTGTGTCACCCGTGTGACCCCAAACCCGCCCTGTGTCACCTGTGTGTCACCTGTGTGTCACCTGTGTCACCTGTGTCACCTGTGTCACCCCAAACCTCTGCCCAGGTCACCCTGTGTCACCCTAGAGCTGCCCCATGCCACCTCCCAAAACCCACCCCTTGTGTGACCTGTGTGTCACCTGTGTGTCACCTGTGTCACCCCAAACCCATCCAGGGCATCCCCAAACCCTCCCTTGTGTCACCTGTGTGACCCCAAACCTGCCCTTGTGTCACCTGTGTGTGTCACTTACCCAGCCGGGCTGCACACCCCGCCCAACTCACTGACAACCCGCTCGGGGACCCTTGATGCTGCTGTGCCTGGGGCTGCAGCTGGGGACGGGTGCCTCTGGACAGCGGCAAGGTGGACCCACTGGCCTTTAGTGTCACCTGTGTGTCACCTTGTGTCACCTGTGTATGTCACCACCCAGTGTCACCCTGTGTGTCACCTGTGTCACCTGTGTGACTCAAACCCAAGCCAAGGCACACACCCTGCCCAATCCACTTACGACAACCTCGTCTGGGACCCTGATGCTGCTGTGCCTGGGGCTGCAGCTGGGGACAGAGCTCTGGACAGGCAAGGTGGGACCCAGGTCACCTGTGTGTCACCTGTGTCACTCCAGTGTGTCACTCCAGTCACCTGTGTGTCACTCCAGTCACCTGTGTTTCATCCCAGTGACCCCAAACCCATCCAGGGCATCCCCAAGCCCAGCCTGTGGCCACCCTAGAGTCACTCTCTCTGTCACCCCAAACTCCATCCTGTGTGACCCCCAAACCCGCCCTGTAAGTCACCTGTGTGTCACCTGTGTCACCTGTGGCCACCTGTGTGTCACCTATGTGTCACTCTGTGTCAGCAAACTCCACTCCTGTGTGACCAAACCTGCCTGCGTCACCCAGGTGTCACCTGTGTGTCACCTGTGTGTCACCTGTGTGTGTCAGCCTGTGTGTCGCCTGTGGACCCCCAAACCCCACTCAGGTGTCACCCAAGTAGCCACCTGTGGCCACCCGAAAGTCACCTCGCGGTGTCACCTGTGTGTCTGCTCCAGCCTCTACCTTGTGTGACTTAAACTCCATCCAGGGCATCCCCAAGCCCACCCCAGTGTCACCCTAGAGTCACTTTCTGTGTCACCCCAAACCCATCCTGTGTGGACCCCAAACCCCGGCCAGTCAGCTTCTGTGTCATCCCTCGTGTCACCTGTGTGACTCCAAACCCCACTCTGTGTCACCTGTGTGTCACCCAGTGTGACTCCAACCCATCCAGGGCATCCTCAAACCCACCCTGTGTCACCTTGTGTGTCACCTGTGTGTCACCTGAGTCACCCTCTCTGTCACCTGTGTGACACCAAACCCATCCAGGGCATCCCCAAACCCCTCCCCTGTGTCACCTGTGTCACCCGAGAGAGTCACTTGTGTCACCCCCAAACCCATCCTGTGTGTGACCCTAAACCCACCTCGTGTCGCCTGTGTTATCCCCAAACCCACCCCTTGTGTCACTCCTGTGTCACCTGTGTGTCACTCCTGTGTGACCCTCAAACCCGCCTCTGTGTCACCTGTGTCACCCCTGTGTCACCTGTGTGTCACATACCTGTGTGACACCAAACCTGCCCTGTGTCACCCCCTGTGTCACCCCTGTAAGTCACTCTGTGTGTGACCCCAAAGCCACTCCTTGTGGGACCCCCAAACCCATCCCATGTCACCTCCCTCAAGTGCCCCGTGCCACCCTCAAACCATCCTTAGGTCACCCTGTGACACCTGTCACTCTCTGTCACCCGGTGTCACCCTAGACCTTCTCATAGTGTGGACCCTCAGTGTCACCTCCTGTGTCACCTCCTGTCCTCTCTCTGTCACCCCCTGTGTCATCCCCCAGACCTCTCACAGTGTGTGTGACCTCAATCGTCACCCTGTGCCACCCCCTGTGTCACCTCCTCTGTCCCTCTCCTCTGTCACCCCTTGTGTCATCCCAGACTCTAGTGTGGACCCCTCAATGTCCCCATTGTCACCCCTGTGCCACCCCCTGTGTTTCACCTCCTGTCCCTCTCTGTCACCCCCGTGTCACCCCAGATCTTCAGTGTGACCCTCAATGTCCCCATGTCACCCTGTGTCACCTCCTGTCCCTCTCTGTCACCCCCTTGTGCCCCCCAGACCCCTCAGTGTGACCCTCAATGTCCCCATGTCACCCTGCTGTGCCACCCCCCTGTGTCACCTCCTGTCCCCTCCTCTGTCACCCCTCGCGGTCACCCCAGATCTCTTCAGTGTGACCCTCAATGTCCCCATGTCACCCTGTGTCACCTCCCTGTCCCTCTCTGTCACCCCCTGGTGTCTCAGACCCTCAGTGTGACCCTCAATGTCCCCATGTCACCTGTGCCACCCCTGTGTCACCTCCTGTCCCTCTCGTCACCCCCCGTGTCACCCCAGATCTCTCAGTGTGGACCCTCAATGTCCCCATGTCACCCTGTGTCACCTCCTGCCTCTCCTCTCTGTCACCCCCTGTGCCCCCAGACCCTCAGTGTGACCCCTCAATGTCCCCATGTCACCCTGTGCCACCCTCTGTGTCACCTCCTGTCCTCTCTGTCTCCTCGCAAGTCACCCCATGACCCATCAGTGTGACCCCTCAATGTCACCCCAGCCACCCCTGTGTCACCTCCTGTCCCTCTCTGTCACCCCCTGTGCCCCCCAGACCCCTCATGTGTGACCCCCCGATGTCCCCATGTCACCCTGTGCCACCCCTGTGTCACCTCCTGTCCTCTCTTGTCACTCCCCCTGTGCCCCCCCCAGACCCCTCAGTGTGACCCCCGACGTCCCCATGTCAGGCAGGTGACAGAGCAGGTGACAGAGACCCCAAAACCCCCCAGGGTCCCTTTAGGTCACCCCCCAAACCCCGGATTTGGGGTTCCAGGTGTCACCACATGTCCCTTTGGGACATTTTTTGGGACATTCTTTGTACTTTTGGGGACAGCCTTTAGCACCTGTGGGACATTTTTGGATTACTTCTTATGGGACATCTTTGGGATACTTTTCTGGGATATTCTAGATATTCTTTGGGGATACTTTTGGGGATACCTTTATGATACCTTTATGACCTTATGATACTTTTGGTGATACTTCAGACACTTTGACACATAGACATCTTTGGGGACATTCCTAGACATCTCGTGATACTTTGTGACATTTTTTGGGACATATCTGATGACATTCTGGGGATACTCTTGTGACATTTCTGTGATATCTTATGGATATCTTTGGGGATACTTTGGGGACATTCTAGACATTCTTGGGATATTTCCTGGGAGATACTCTTTGTGACATTCTTTGGGACATTCTGGGATATCTTTGCAGACATCTTCAGATAGCCCTAGATATTCTGTGATATCTAGACATTTCTAGACATTTCCTCTGTGACATTTTGCTTGGGGACATCTTTGGGGACGACCCCTGGAAGACACCCTCTAGACATTCTTGGGACACTTTGGGGCATTACTCTTCTGAGATCTATCTCTAGATTATTTTTGCAAGATCTGCAGACTATCTTTAAATACTTTGTGTCATTCCTGACATTCTAGACATTCTAGATTTACTTTGGGATCACTCTTTGGGGACATCTTTGGGACATTCTCAGATTACTTTTGTGCGTACCTTTGTACATCTCTAGATTACTTCCTTTGGGGATCAGTCTTTCCTAAATATTCTGGGATTACCTCTGTGACATTTTGGGATAACCTAGACATCCCTTTGTGGATTACTTTCTGTGACATCTCTTTGGGATCTTTCTGTGATCATTCTTTGTGGGATTACTTTTGGGGACTACCTTTGGGATCTATCTTTGGGGACGATTCTTTGGGATGATCTTTGACATTACCTCGATTACCTTTGGGACACCTTGAAGATTAATTCCCTGAGATTACTCTTTAGGAAACCCTTTGGGACATTTTCAGATACTTTTGGGATATTTTGGGATATTTTGGGACATCTTTGGGGATTAGGGGCCTGTAGACATCTTTGGGACATTTCTGGGGACACATCTCATGCTCCCCGTCCCAGGTGACGCCAAGGTCCCATACAACCACCCACGCCAGTCCAGATGATCTAGGGTCGGCCTTTGGGAGCCCAGAGGTCATTTCCTGTGATACCTTGTGACATTCTTTGTGCAGACATTTTCTCGGTGATATCTTGGGGATACTTTTGGGATTATCTTTGCATTACTTTTGGGAGACTACTCGGATTACCTTTGAGACATCTCTGATATATTCTAGACATTTCTAGACACTCTGGGACACTTCCGTGATTACTTGTGATTACCTTGGGATTTGGGGACATTCTTTATGATATTCTTCTGGGCATTACCTTTGGACATTCTCTCAGATTACCTTTGGGACATTCAGATTGACTCTTTGGGACATTACCTTTAGATACTTTGGGATACTTTGATCAGATCACTCTCTGGGATTACCTTTGGGACATTCTTTAGACACTCTTGAGATTACCTTTTGTGATTACGTCTGGGACTACTCGATCATCTTTGGGACACATTGGGATACTTTTGGGACACCTTTGGGGATTACCTTTGGATAATATTGGGATTATCCTTTGGGATCTTTGGGGACATTTTATGATACTTTTTGTGACATTTTGAGATACCCTTAAGATATTCTTTAAGATATTTTGGGGACATTTTGGGGACATTTTGGGATATTTTTGATATTTTTGTGGGATAATTTAGGGGACATTTTGGGGATTATTTTGGGACATTTTTGGGTGTTCCCCTGCCCCAGGTGGAGCACGCTGTGAGTTCTATGGCACCACGGCCTCGCCAGGCAGTGGGCTGGGTGGAGCTGGACGAGCCCGAGGGGAAGAACGACGGCAGCGTGGGGGCGGCGTACTCCATCTGCCCCCAAACAGAGGTACTGGACTCCCAGCGACCCCCTGGGGGTGGGACCCTCGGGGGTGAGACCCTTGGGGTGGGACCCTCGGGACCCTCTGGGATGGGGTGGGACCCTCGGGACCCTCTGGGGGGGTGGGACCCCAGGTGGGGCTGGGACCCCCGGGACCCTTTTGGGGGTGGGACCCCCAGGTGGGGTGCTGAGACCCCCTGGGACACCCGGGTGAGGCTGAGACCCCCGGGTGGGGCTGGGACCCCCAGGGTGGGTCTGAGACCCCCGGGTGGGTTGGGACCCCCGGGTGGGTCTGAGACCCCCGGGTGTGGTTGGGACCCCGGGTGGGGGCAGGGACCCCCGGGGTGGGGTTGGGCTGGGACCCCTGGGGGGACTTCCTTGGACATTTTGGGGGAAGGGGAATTTATTTTCTGTCCCTGGGTTGGACTGGTTCATACTGGGTTGGACTGGGCCATACTGGGTTGGACAGGGTTGGACTGGGCTGTACTGGGTCATACTGGTTCATACTGGGCTGGACAGGACCATGGGCTGTACTGGGTTGGACTGGGTCATACTGGGTTGGACTGGTCCATACTGGGTTGGACTGGACCATACTGGGTTGGACTGGGTTGGACTGGTTCATACTGGTCCATACTGGTCCTTACTGGTCTTTGTACTGGTCCGTACTGGTCCATACTGGTCCATACTGGTCCTGCATCTGATCCATACTGGTCCGCACTGGTCCGTGAGCAGTCCACACTTTTCCGCATTGGTTTATACTGGTCCATACTGGTCCGTACTCGGTCCGTGACTCGACCCTGCGACTGGTCCGTGCTGGTCCTGCATTGGTTTATACACTGGTCCGTACTGGTTCAGGTACTGGTCCCACTCGGTCCATACTGGTCCGCATTCGGTTTATACTGGTCCAGCATCTGGCCAGCAGGCATCTTCGCCTCGGTGTCCAAGATCTCCAAGGCCGAGGAGCAGCCGCCGGCGCTGCCGCTCCCCCCGAGCCCCCTGGGACCCCCGGCCCGAGCCCCCACAAATCCCCGCGAGGGACAAGAGAGGTATCGACCCGAAATCCCCCAGAATCCCCCCAAAATCCTGGGGACCCCTAAAAATACTCCCAAAATCCCCCAAAATCCAGAGGAACCCCCTAGAATCCCCCAAAATCCTGGGGAACCCCAAAATCCCGGAAGCCCCAAAATCACCCCCAAAATCCAGGAGACCCCCAAAATCCTCCCAAATTCCTGGGGAACCCCCAAAATCACCCGAAAATCCCCCCCTAAAATCCTTGGGGACCCCCAAAATCCTCCCTAAAATCTCGGGAACCCCAAAATTTCCCCAAGGGATGGGCGTGGCCTGGATGGGTGCGGACCGGTGGGTGTGGTTCGTGATGGGTGTGGTCGTGGGTGGCCGGTGGGTGTGGCCGGTGGGTGTGGCTGTAATGGGTGTGGCCGGTGGGTGTGGTCAGTGGGTGTGGCCGGTGGGTGGGAGTCACTCTGCCCGCCTCCCAGGCTCCCGGAAGCTGGGTGCGTGGCTGGGATGGGTGTGTCTGTGATGGGTGTGTCTGTAATGGGTGTGGCAGGGATGGGTGTGTCTGTGGTGGGCGTGGCCGGTGGGTGGAGTCACTGCCCTCCCGCCCCAGGCTCCCCTAGCGCCGGGTAGCGGGCTGGGATGGGTGGTCGGGATGGGTGTGGCAGGGATGGGTGTGGCAGTGATGGGTGTGGCTGGTGGGTGTGGTCGGTGGGTGTGGTCGGTGGGTGGTCAGTCGCTGCGCCCGCCCCAGGCTCCCCGGAAGCTGGGGCGTGGGTAGCGTGATGGGTGTGGCCAGTGGGTGTGGCCGGTGGGTGTGGTCGTGGTTCTGCCCCAGGCTCCCGGAAGCGTGGGCGTGGCCGGGATGGGTGTGGCTGTGATGGGTGTGTCAGGCGTGGCTGTGATGGGTGTGGCTGTGATGGGCGTGTCAGGGTGTGTCTGGGATGGGTGTGTCTGTGGTGGGCGTGTCGGTGGGTGGGTCAGTGGGCGTGGCCGGTGGTGTGGTCACCGTGCCCCGCCCCAGGCTCCCGGAAGCGCGCGGGGGCGTGGCCGGGATGGGTGTGGCTGTGATGGGTGTGTCTGTGATGGGTGTGGCAGGGATGGGTGTGTCTGTGATGGGCGTGGCCGGTGGGTGTGGTCACTCTGCCCTCTCCAGGCTCCCCGGAAGCGCGTGGGAGCTGGCCGACTGCAGGGGTCGGCATGGTCCGGGGGACGCTGTGCTGGTGGCCGGGCAGCCAGGGCCGGGCGCGTTCTCACGGGCGCACTCGACTTCGCCCCGGTGAGACCCTGGGCCCCACGGGACCCCCAAAATGGGACCCCCAAAGTGGGACCCCCAAAATGGGGAAACCCCAAATGGGAAACCCCCAAAATGGGGATCCCCGAAAATGGGGATACCCAAAATGGGAACCCTCCCAAAATGGGATCTCAAAATGGGATCCCCCAAAATGGGACCTCCCAAAATGGGATCCTCCCCAAAATGGGATCCCCAAAATGGGATTCCCCAAAGACATGACTCCCCAAAATGGGATCCCCCAAAATGGGGATCCCCTCAAAATGGGGATCCCCCAAAATGGGACCCCCTCCCAAAATGGGATCCTCCCCAAAATGGGGATCCCCAAAATGGGATTCCCTGAGACACTGACTCCCCCAAAATGGGACCCTGCCCCAAAATGGGGAACCCCCAAAATGGGATCCCCAAAATGGGACCCCTCCCAAAATGGGATCCCCCAAAATGGGATTCCCCTGAGACACTGACCCCCCAAAATGGGGACCCCTCCCAAATGGGACCACCCCAAAATGGGATTCCCCCAAAATGGGAACCCCCCAAAATGGGACCCTGCCCCAAAATGGGACTCCCAAAATGGGATCTCCAAAATGGGATCCCCCAAAATGGGACCCCCAAAATGGGATCCTCTCAAATGGGAACTCCCCAAAATGGGATCCCCCAAAATGGGACCCTCCCAAAATGGGATCCCCCCAAATGGGATTCCCCTGAGACACTGACCCCCAAAATGGGGACCCTGCCCCCAAATGGGATCCCCAAAATGGGATCCCCAAAATGGGATCCCAAAATGGGAACCCCCAAAATGGGATCTCCCAAATGGGACCCCCCAAAATGGGACCCCCTGAGACAGTGACCCCCCAAAACGGGACCACCCCAAAATGGGGGATCCCTCTGAGATACTGACCCCCCAAAATGGGATCCCCAAAAATGGGACCCCTGCCCCAAAATGGGGATCCCCCAAAATGGGACCCTGCCCCAAAATGGGACCCCTCAAATGGGATCCCCCAAAATGGGATCCCCCAAAATGGGACCCCCCAAAATGGGACCCCCAAAATGGGACCCCCAAAATGGGGATCCTCCCCAAAATGGGAACCCCCCAAAATGGGATCCCCCAAAATGGGAACCCCCAAAATGGGATCCCCAAAATGGGACCCCCAAAATGGGATCCCCCACAAAATGAGACCCTCCCAAAGTGGACACCCCCCAAAATGGGATCCTCCCCCAAAATGGGATCCTCCAAATGGGAACCCCCAAAGTGGACCCTTCCCAAAATGCAAACCCCCAAAATGGAATTCCCCTGAGACACTTACCCCCAAATGGGACTCCCCAAAATGGGACTCTACTAAAATGGGACCCCAAAATGGGACCACCCCCAAAATGGGACCCTCCCAAATGGGACCCCCCAAATGGGACCCCCCAAAATGGGACCACCCCCAAAATGGGACCCCTCCCAAATGGGACCACCCCAAAATGGGACCCCCAAAATGGGGATGCCCAATAGGACCCTGCCCAAAATGGGACCCCTCAAATGGGATCCCCAAAATGGGATTCCCTGAGACACGACTCCCCAAAATGGGGATCCCCCAAAATGGGACCCTGCCCCAAAAATGGGATCCCTCCCAAAATGGGATCCCCCAAATCGGCATCCCCAAAATGGGATCCTGCCCAAAATGGGACCCCCAAATGGGATTCCCCCAAAATGGACCCCCAAATGGGACCCCCAAATGGGACCCTGCTCCCAAAATGGGACTCCCTCCCAATATGGGATCCCTCCCAAATGGGACCCCCAAATCGGCATCCCCAAAATGGGATCCTGCCCAAATGGGATCCCCAAATGGGATTCCCCAAAATGGGACCCCCAAATGGGACCCCCCAAAATGGGACCCTGCCCCAAAATGGGACTCCTCAATATGGGATCCCTCCCAAATGGGACCCCCAAATGGCATCCCCAAAATGGGATCCTGCCCCAAAATGGGACCCCCAAATGGGATTCCCAAAATGGGACCCCCAAATGGGACCCCCAAATGGGACCCTGCTAAAATGGGACCCCTCCCAATATGGGATCCCTCCCAAAAATGGGAGCCCCCAAGATTCGACCCCCCAAAATGGGACCCCCCCAAAATGGGACCACCCCCAAAATGGGACCCCCTGAGACTCCAATGGGACCCCTGATGGGACCCCCTAAAATGGGCCCCCTAAGACAGACCCCTCAGATGGGACCCCCACCCAAATGGGACCCCCAGACCCCCGGTGGGACCCTCCCAAATGGGACCCCTGAGACACAGACCCCTGGGTGGGACCCCCTACCCAAATGAGACCCCCTGAACCCCCCTGGACCCCCCGGGACCCCCATGTATTGGGGATCCCCCTGAGACCCCCATGGGACCCCCATGGGACTGCCAGGATGGGGCCCCAGCACCCCCAATCCCCCCTAAATGTCCCCTAAGGGTGTCCCCAATGTCCCAATGTCCCCCTAAGGTGTCCCCACTGTCCCCCCAATGTCCCCAATCTCCCAATCCCCAATCCTCAATGTCCCCTAATGTCCCCAATGTCCCCCAATATCTCCAATCCCCCCATGTCCTGATGTCCCCATGTCCCTCAATGTCCCCCAATATCTCCAATGTCCCTAATGTCCCCATGTCCCCAATGTCCCTAATGTCCCCCAATGTCCCCTAATGTCTCATACATGTCCCCAGTGTCCCCATTGTCCCCAATGTCCCCAATCACCCTACTGTCTCATGTCCCCCAATGTCCCTCAATGTCACCCCAATGTCTCCATCCCCAAATCTCCAGTGTCCCCATTAATTCACAATGTCCTCTAATATCCCCAATGTCCCTCAAATCATGTCCTCAATGTCACTCAATGTCCCCAATCCCCCCACATCTCCCTCAATCCCCTGGTCGTCCCAATGTCCCAATCCCCCAGTGTCCCTCAATGTCCCTCATAATTCCTCTCAATGTCTCATGTCACGTGTCCCTACCAATATCTCCAATCCCCCCAATATCTCCAGGGTACTGGTTCGGGTGGAGCTGGACTCTATGGGGGGCAAACACGCACGGTTCCGTTTTGAGTGCTTACTCACCTGCCCCCAAACACGTGTCAAGAGCACCCTCCCAGTCCAGAGGCAGGGGGACAGGGGGCATTGGGGATATTGGGGACATGGGGGGACATTGGTGGCATTGGGGACATTGGGGATATGGGGGGACATGGGAGACGGATGGGGGGACATGGGGGACACGGAGGACATTGGGGACACGGAATGATGGGGGCATTGGGCACAATGGGGATATTGGGGACAGTGGGGACAGTAGGGGATTGGGGACATTGGGGACACTGGGGATATTGGGGACATTGGTGGCATTTGGGGACATTGGGGATATGGGGGACATGGGAGGCGGATGGGGGGACATGGGGGGACAATGGAGGGACATTGGGGACACGTAGTGATGGGGGCATTAGGGGACAGTGGGGATATTGGGGACAGTGGGGACATTGGGGACACTGGGGATATTGGGGACATTGGGGACATTGGAGACATTGGGGACATTGGGGACACTGGGGATATTGGGGACATTGGGGACATTGGAGACATTGGGGACATTGGGGACATTGGGAGGATTGGGGACATTGGGGACACTGGGGACACTGGGGATTGGGGACATTGGGGACAGTGGGGACATTGGAGGAACAATGTGAGACATTGTGGGGACATTGGGAGACACCGGGGGAGGACAGGAGGGACATTGGGGGACAATGGGGCGACATGGGGGGGACGGGGATGGGAAAAGGTCACAGAGGGGGTCACAGGGAGGTCACACCGAGGACACAGGGAGGTGACAGAGGGGTCACAGGGGTCACTGAGGGGACACTGGTGACACTGTCCCCGTGTCCCCCCCCAGGGTCGGGGGTCCCAAGGAGGAGCCCGGGACGGCGCCTCGAAAAGAAGGGACAGCCGGTCACAGGTGAGGGGCGGGCAGGGCCGTGAGTGACAGCTGGGCGGGCCGTGATTGACAGCTGGGCAGGGCAGTGATTGACAGGTGGATAGTGCAGGGTGGGGCAGTGATTGACAGGTGGGTGGAACAGTGATTGACAGGTGGGCGGGGCCGTGATTGACAGGTGGGTGGGGCAGTGGTTGACAGGTGGGCGGGGCAGTGATTGACAGGTGGGCGGGGCAGAGATTGATAGGTGGGCGGGGCAGAGATTGACAGGTGGGTGGGACAATGATTGATAGGTGGGCGGGCAGAGATTGACAGGTGGGTGGGGCAATGATTGATAGGTGGGCGGGGCAGAGATTGACAGGTGGGTGAGGCAGTGACAGGTGGGCGGGCAGTGATTGACAGGTGGGTGAGGCAATGATTGACAGGTGGGTGGGGCAATGATTGACAGGTGGGTGTGACAGTGATTGACAGGTGGGCGCGGCAGTGATTGACAGGTGGGCGGGGCAGTGATTGACAGGTGGGCGGGGCAGGGATTGACAGGTGGACGGGGCAGTGATTGACAGGTGGGTGGGGCAGTGATTGACAGGTGGGCGGGACAGTGATTGACGGGTGGGGCAATGATTAACAGCTGGGCGGAGCAGCGATTGACAGGTGGGCGGGGCCGTGAGTGACAGGTGTGTGGGACAGTGATTGGCAGGTGGGCGGGGCCGTGATTGACAGGTGGGTGGGGCAGTGATTGCCAGGTGGATAGTGCAGGGTGGGGCAGTGATTGACAGGTGGGTGGGGCAGTGATTGGCAGGTGGGCGGGGCAATGATTGACAGGTGGGCGGGGCAGTGACAGGTGGGTGGGGCAGTGATTGAAACGTGGGTAGTTCAGGGTGGAGCAGTGATTGACAGGTGGGGCAGTGATTGACAGGTGGGGCAGTGATTGACAGGTGGGCGGGGCAGTGAATGACAGGTGGGCGGGGCAGTGGCAGGTGGGCGGGGTGGTGATTGACAGGTGGGCGGGGCAGTGAATGACAGGTGGGCGGGGCAGTGATTGATAGGCGGGCAGGGCAGTGATTGGCAGGTGGGCGGGCAGTGATTGGCAGGTGGGCGGGCAATGTTGGCACTGCTGATTGGCTGCTGATGGTGATGTGGCCGTGTCCCTCTGTCCCTGTCCCTCTGTCCCCGTCCCCTCTGTCCCCCTGTCCGTCTGTCCCCCCTGTCCCCCTGTCCCCTGTCCGCCTGTCCCCAGAGTGTCACAGCCCAGCGCAATTTCCCGGCCGTGCGAACCCCCAAGGACATCACATCGGAGAGCTCCTTCTCCAGGTGGGGGACAGGGACAGGGGGACAGAGGGACGGAGGGACAGGGGATGTCTGTCCCCCCTGTCCCCTCCCTGTCCCCCTCCCCTGTCCCCGTCACTGTCGCTGTCCCCTCCCCCCCAGGTTACTCTTCTGCTGCTGGTTCCCGTGGATGCTCCGGGCCGAGATGCAGTCCTAACCCCCCTCCCCTCCCCACCCCGCCGCCCCCTCCCCCACCCAGTGCCTTGGTGCCCCTCCCCCACCCGGGGGACGTGATGTGACCCCCCCTCCCCCCCGTGTCCCCCCGTCCCTCCCCCCCGTCCCGGGCTGTTCATTCTGGAACCTTCTGCACTGGGGGGGGATTTGGGCGTGGCCCCTCCCCCGATTTTGGGGCCAAATCTGCCGAAAACAGCGATGGGGAGGGGCCAGACCCCCAAAAACCCCCAAAACCCCAAATTTGGGGCTGAACCTCCCGAAAAACAGCGATGGGGGGAGGGCCAGACCCCCCAAAACCCCAAATTTGGGGCTGAACCTCCCGAAAACAGCGATGGGGGAGGGGCCAGACCCCCCCAAAACCCCCAAATTTGGGGCTGAACCTCCCGAAAACAGCGATGGGGATAAACGACCACAGCCCCCTCCGCCACTCCTCCCCCACCCCAAAAAAAAATTTCGGGGTGTTCACTCTGGATCCCTATTAATTAATTAATTAATTCAGGGGATGAGGCCACGCCCCATTCCCGGAATATTTTGGGGACCAAAATCCCGATTTTTTCCCCCCTTCTGGAATTTCCCCCGCCGATAATTTTTTTTGGGAATCGACGCCACGCCCACTCCCAAAAAATAATTTTTGGGGGATCTCCCTCCCCCACCCCCCCACCCCCAAAATAATTTTTTGGGCTGTTCCCCCTGGAGCCAATGAATCCATTTTCATTTTGGGAATCGACGCCACGCCCCCATTCCCGAAATATTTTGGGGATCCCAAATCCCGGTTTTCTTCCCTCTCCCGACCCCTCCCCAAAAAATGAAGTGGGGGAGGGGTCCCTCCTGGCCGCCCCTCCCCCCCCGCAGTAGCAATAACGTCCCCTCCCCCCGCGCTCGTGTCAGTGGCTTTAATGTCCCCAAATGTCCCCCAAATGTCCCCAAATGTCCCCTCCCCCCCGCTGCCGCATGGGCCCCCCCGGAGCCGCTTCTGCCACCAATAAAATCCTTTGTACCGCCCGCGACCCCCAAATTGGGGAGGGACCCCCAAAATTGGGGAGGGGTTGGGGGAAAATCCCAAAATTGGGGGCGGGGACCCCAAAATTCGGGGGATGGGGGGAGGAAATCCCAAAATTGGGGAGAGGACCCCAGAAATGGGAAGGATATCCCTGAATTGGGGTGGCGGGGATCCCAAAACGAGGGAGGGGACCCCAAAATTGGGGAGGGGACCCCCAAAATTCGGGTGGGGGAGGGGACCCTAGAAACTGCGGGGGAGGGGGGATCCTGAAAATGGGAGGATCCCAAAATTGGGGAGAGGGGACCCCAGAAATGGGAAGGATATCCCAAAATTGGGGTGGGGGGATCCCAAAAATAGGGAAGGGACCCCAAAACTGGGGTGGGGGAGGGTGGGGGGAAATTCCAATATCGGGGAGGGGCTGGGGGAGCGGATCCCAGAAATGGGAAGGGCACCCCAAAATTGGGGTGAGGGAGAGAAAGAGAAATCCCAAAATTGGGGAGGAGACCCCAAAATTGGGTGGGGGTGGATCCCAAAAATGAAAATAGGGGAGGGGGGCCTCAAAAATGGGGAGGGGATCCCAAAAAATAGGAGGTGACCCCTGAATTGGGAAAGGAACCCCAAAAATGGGGGAAGGGGGGGGAAGGGACGACTTAAAAATTGGGGAGGGGACCCCAGATCTGGGGGGGAGGGGGGCTGCGAGGGGACCCCTCGATTGAGGGGGAGGGGGGCAGGAGGGAGGGGTCCCCAAAAAATTCCCCAGAGCCGCCACCTTGTCCCGGCGCGCGCTGATGACGTCACTGGCCGGCGCATTGAGATGCCGCTCTAATCGGCACGGCCACGCCCCCGCGGGGCTCAGCTGTCACTCAAGGCGTTGGCCACGCCCACTCCATTGAGCCTTATGAGCGGGTGCTGCTGTCACTCAATGCATTAGCCACGCCCACTCCATTGGAAGCTATGAGCGGAAGCTGCTGTCACTCAAGGCATTGGCCACGCCCACTCCATTGGAAGCCTACGGGCGGGAGCTGCTGTCACTCAATGCATTGGCCACGCCCACTCCATTGAACGATATGAGCGGGTGCTGCTGTCACTCAATGCATTGGCCACGCCCACTCCATTGGAAGATATGAGCTGGTGCTGCTGTCACTCAAGGGATTGGTCACGCCCACAAAATTATCTATACCCCCAAAAACGCAATTAAGAATTTAAGCCACGCTCAGGGCGTGTCCCCCTTTCAGGCCACGCCCCCTGAGCGGATCCCGCTCTCTCTTCCCGGTCCCGGTCTCAGCCCCGCCCCCTCCGTGGCCCCGCCCCTTTTCCCGTTCCGCTCCCGAGCTCGGTCCCGAACCGGCGCCGCTCCCGCAGGTACCGAACCCTCCCGAACCCTCCCGAACCTTCCCGAACTTTCCCGGACCCCCCGGGACCCCCCCCCCCGGTGCTCCCCTTCCCCCCCCAGCCCGCTCGGTGACTCAGCGCCGGCCCCGCCCCAATCCCGGAAATCCGCGCGGAACCGGGACCGGACCGGGACCGGACCGGGGGGGTTTTTTGGGGGGGTCCCGGGGGGTTTTTTGGGGGGTCCCGGGGGGGTTTGGGCTCCTCGGAACCGCCCCGGTATCGGGGTGTCTGCTAACGGTGCTGTCTGCTTCTCTTCCAGCCGCTCCCAGTGCTCCCAGTATCGCCCCGGTGCCCTCCCAGTGCTCCCAGTAACCCGCCCAGTGCTCCCAGTAACCCGCCCAGTGCTCCCAGTGCCCTCCGGTGCTCCCAGTATCGCTCCTGGTGCTCCCTCCCAGTGCTCCCAGTAACGCCCCGTTGCCCTCCCAGTGCCCTCCCAGTGCTCCCAGTAACCCCCTGGGAACTCCCAGTAACCCTCGCCCAGTACCCCCCAGTGCTCCCATTAACGCCCTGGTGCCCTCCCAGGGCTCCCAGTCACTCCCCCAGAAACGCTCCCAGTAACTCTCCCAGTGCCCCCCAGTAGCTCCCAGCATCTCCCAGTAACTCTCCCAGTAGCTCCCAGTCCGGCCATGTTCCTGGTGAAGGGGTTGCTGGGCGGTGGGGGCGGGGCCGGGGGGCGGGGGGCTCCCCGGGGGCATCGGCTCGGTGCTGGGGGGGCTCCTGAGCGGGGGCGGGGGGCGGCAGGGGGCGGCGCCGGGGGCACCATGGGCGTGCTGGGGGGCGTCATCAGCGCCATCAGGTGAGGGGACAGCGCGGGGGACAGCGGGGGGAACAGCGCGGGGGTTGGGGACACTGGGGGATTGGGGACACTGGAGGATTTGGGGACACTGGGGGGATTGGGGGGTTGGGGACACGGGGGGATTGGGGGACAGTGGGGACATTGGGAACATTGGGGACACTGGGGACATTGGGGGATTGGGGGATTTGGGGACACTGGGGGGATTGGGGGGTTGGGGACACTGGGGGATTTGGGGACAGTGGGGACATTGGGAACATTGGGGACACTGGGGACATTGGGGGATTGGGGGATTTGGGGGACACTGGGGGATTTGGGGACACTGGGGGGATTGGGGGGTTGGGGACACTGGGGGATTTGGGGACAGTGGGGACATTGGGGGATTTGGGGACACTGGGGGATTGGGGGAGTGGGGGGTTGGGGGGAGTGGGGACATTGGGAACATTGGGGGCACTGGGGGGATTGGGGGGGATTGGGGACATTGGGCGACATTGGGGGGATTAGAGGGGATTTTGGGGACATTGGGGGGGATTGGGGGACACTGGGGACATTGGGGACACTGGGGGGATTTGGGGACACTGGGGGGATTGGGGACATTGGGGGACACTGGGGGATTAGGGGACTGGGGGATTAGGGGACTTTTGGGGACATTGGGGGGATTAGGGGATTTTAGGGACATTAGGGGGATCTAGGGGACACTGGGGGATTGGGGGAGTTGGGGACACTGGGGGGATTGGGGGACATTGGGGACAGTGGGGGGGATTGGGGGGATTTGGGGGACACTGGGGGATTTGGGGACATTGGGGACAGTGGGGGATTGGGGGGATTTGGGGGACACTGGGGACCTTGGGGACATTTAGGGGGATTTGGGAACATTGGGGACACTGGGGGATTAGGGATTTTGGGGGGACATTGGGGGGATTTGGGACATCATTGGGGAATTTGGGGACATTGGGGGATATTTGGGACATTGGGGACATTGGGGGATTGGGGACATTTGGTGACACTGGGGACACTGGGGGACATTTGGGGATTAGGGGACATTGGGGACATCATTGGAGAATTTGGGGACAGTGGGGACATTGGGGACAGTGGGGGATTTAGGGGACATCAGGACTGACATCATTTGGGGCATTAGGGGACACTGGGGACATTGGGGACACTGGGGGACACTGGGGATTGGGGACACTGGGAACATTTGGGGACATTTGGGGGGACACTGGGGGGACACAGGACAGGGGAACACTGGGGGACATTTGATGACACCGTGGGGTGGGGAGGTGACACTTTGGGACGGGGGTGACACTTTAGGGCGGTGACAATTTGGGGAGGGGTCGGTGACAGTTTGGGGGAGGGGGGCGGTGACAGTTTGGGGAGGGGGGCGGGTGCCATTTTTGGGTGGCAGTGACACTTTGGGGCGGATGTGACATTTTGGGGGAGGGGTCGGTGACATTTTGGGGCGGATGTGACAATTTAGGGAGGGGCGATGCCAATTTGGAGTGGGGAGTGAATTACGGGGAGGGCAGGGTGCCAATTTGGGTGGGAGTCCATTACCAATTTGAGGGAGGGCAGTGCCAATTTGGGTGGGAGTGGATTACAGGAGGGCGTGCAATTTGAGGAGGGGCAGTGCCAATTTGGATGGGGTGAATTTGAGGAGGGGGTCAGTGCCAATTTGGGGGAGGGGTCAGTGCCAATTTGGGAGAAAGTGAATTTTTGGGGAGGGCAGTGCCAATTTGGGTGGGGGTGAATTTTGGGGAGGGGCGGTGCCAATTGAGAGGAGGCAGCACCAATTTGGAGTGAGAAGTGTGAATTTTAGGGAGGGTCAGTGCCAATCTGGGTAGGGTGAATTTTGAGGAGGGCGATGCCAATTTGGGGAGGAGTCGGTGCCATTTTGGGTGGGGCTGGGGGTGAATTTTGGGGGAGGGGTCGGTGCCAATTTGGGTGGGCGCTGAATTTTGGGGAGGGGCGGTGCCAGACTGAGGAGGGTCGGTGCCAATTTGGGTGGGGGGCGCTGACCCCTGCCCCCTCCCCCACAGCGAGGCCGCCGCCATTACAACCCCGAGCCCCCGTGGTTCCCCCCCCTCCCCTCCGCCCGGTTTTCGGGGGTGTCCCGACCCTCCCCAAATTGGGGCTGCGTGACCCCCGTGACCCCCTTGACCCCGTGACCCCCCGTGACCCCCTGCCATGACCCCGTGACCCCGCAGCCCCCCAAGCACGTGTCCACGGTCGATGCCAACGAGAGCGAGGAGGTTCGGCAGTTCCAGTGGCTCTTCAGCCAGCTGGCCGGGGAGGTACTGGGGATACTGGGATGTACTGAGGGATACTGGGGATACTGGGGATGTACTGGGAGCAACTGGGAGCTGGGGATACTGCAGCTGGCCGGGAGGTACTGGGGATACTGGGATGTACTGGGATGTACTGGGAGCTGGGGATACTGCAGCTGGCGGGGAGGTACTGGGGATACTGGGATGTACTGGGATGTACTAGGGGCCAGAGTGCTGCAGCTGGCCAGGGAGGTACTGGGGATACTGGGGATACTGGGATGTACTGGGAGCAACTAGGGGCTGGGGATACTGCAGCTGGTCGGGGAGGTACTGGGGATACTGGGGATACTGGGATGTACTGGGGATACTGCAGCTGGCCGGGGAGGTACTGGGGATACTGGGATGTACTGGGATGTACTGGGGGTGCTGCAGCTGGCCGGGAGGTACTGGGGATACTGGGATGTACTGGGAGCAACTGGGGATGTACTGGGAGCAACTGGGGATACTGCAGCTGGCCGGGGAGGTACTGGGGATACTGGGGATGTACTGTGATGTACTGGGGTGCTGCAGCTGGCCAGGGAGGTACTGGGGATACTGGGATGTACTGGGAGCAACTGGGGGTACTGCAGCTGGCCGGGAGGTACTGGGGATACTGGGATGTACTGGGAGCAACTGGGGAGCAACTGGGAGCAACTGGGGCGCTGGGATACTGCAGCTGGCCGGGGAGGTACTGGGGATACTGGGATGTACTGGGGATACTGGGATGTACTGGGAGCAACTGGGGATACTGCAGCTGGCGAGGGAGGTACTGGGGATACTGGGATGTACTGGGATGTACTGGGATGTACTAGGGATACTGCAGCTGGCAGGGAGGTACTGGGGATACTGGGGATACTGGGATGTACTGGGAGCTGGGGATGCTGCAGCTGGCGAGGGAGGTACTGGGGATACTGGGGATACTGGGATGTACTGGGACCAACTGGGATGTACTGGGAGCAACTGGGGATACTGCAGCTGGCCAGGGGAGGTACTGGGGATACTGGGATGTACTGGGATGTACTGGGGATACTGGGATGTACTGGGATGTACTGGGAGCTGCTGGGGATACTGCAGCTGGCCGGGGAGGTACTGGGGATACTGGGGATACTGGGATGTACTGGGATGTACTGGGATGTACTGGGGATGCTGCAGCTGGCCGGGGAGGTACTGGGGATACTGGGATGTACTGGGATGTACTGGGAAGCTGGGGATACTGACAGCTGGCGAGGGAGGTACTGGGGATACTGGGATGTACTGGGATGTACTGGGGATACTGCAGCTGGCGGGGAGGTACTGGGGATACTGGGATGTACTGGGATGTACTGAGGATACTGCAGCTGGCCAGGGAGGTACTGGGGATACTAGGGATACTGGGAGCAACTGGGATGTACTGGGAGCAACTGGGAAGCTGTGGGATACTGCAGCTGGCCGAGGTACTAGGGATACTAGGGGATACTGGGATGTACTGGGGATACTGGGATGTACTGGGGATACTGCAGCTGGCGGGGAGGTACTAGGGATACTGGGATGTACTGGGATACTGGGATGTACTGGGAGCGCTGGGGATACTGCAGCTGGCTGGGGAGGTACTAGGGGATACTGGGGATACTACTGGGATGTACTGGGAGCAACTGGGGATACTGGGATGTACTAGGGATGTACTACGGGATGTACTGGGGATGCTGCAGCTGGCGAGGGAGGTACTGGGGATACTGGGGATACTGGGATGTACTGGGAGCACTGGGGTACTGCAGCTGGCAGGAGGTACTAGGGGATACTAGGGGATACTAGGAGCAACTGGGATGTACTGGGAGCAACTGGGATGTACTGGGATGTACTGGGAGCAACTGGGGGATACTGCAGCTGGCCAGGAGGTACTGGGGATACTGGGATGTACTGGGATACTGGGATGTACTGGGGAGCAACTGGGGATACTGCAGCTGGCAGGGAGGTACTGGGGATACTGGGGATACTGGGAGCAACTGGGATGTACTGGGGATACTGCAGCTGAAGTGGGGAGGTACTGGGGATACTAGGGGATACTGGGGAGTGTACTGGGGAAGCTGGGGGATACTGGGATGTACTGGGATGAATTTGGGGCACTGGCATCCACTGGGGTCCACTAGGGAGAAACTAGGGATCCCTTTGGGGTCTACTGGGAGAAAACTGGAATCCCAGTTTTGGGATGAGGATTTGGGGTTCCCCAAGGTTTGGGATCAGGATTTTTTAGGGGTGACGATTTTGGGGTTCCCCAGGATTTTGGGAGTCCCCAGGATTTTGGGGGTTCCCAAGTTGGGATCAACATTTTAGGGTTCCCAGGATTTTTTGAGGTCCCCAGGATACGGGGTTCCCAAGTTTGGGGTGAAATTTTGGGGTGAGGATTTTGGGTTCCCCAGGATGTTGGGGGTTCCCTGGATTTTAGGGTCCCAAGTTTGGGATCAGGATTTTTGGGGGTGGCGATTTTTAGGGGTTCCCCAAGATTTTGGGAGTGAGGATTTTTAGGGTTTCCCAAGTTTTTGGGGTGAGGATTTTTGGGGTGAGAATTCTGGGGTGACGATTTTGGGGTGAGGATTTTGGGGTCCCCCAGGATTTTGGAATCAGGATTTTGGGTTTCCCCAAAATTTGGGAGTTCCAGGATTTTGAGATCAGGATTTTGGGTTCCCCAGGATTTTTAGGGTGAAAATTTAGGGATCAGCATTTTAGGGTTCCCCAGGCCTAGGGTTCCCAGGATTTTGGGATCAGGATTTAGGGGTTCCCCAGGATTTGGGATCAGGATTTTGGGGGTGACGATTTTGGGGTTCCCCAGGATTTTTGAGGGATGATTTTGGGTTCCCCAAAATTTTGGGATCAGGATTTTGGGAGTTCCCCAGGATTTTTGGGGTTCAGATTTTTGGGGTTCCCCATAATTTGGGGAGTTAGTTTTTAGGGGTCCCCCAAGTTTTTGGGATCAGGATTTTGGGGATCAGGATTTTTAGGGGTTCCCAAGATTTTTGAGATCAGGATTTTTAGGTTTTCCCCCAAAATTTGGGATCAGGATTTTGGGGTGGCGATTTTAGGGTTCCCCAGGATTTTAGGGTTCCCTGGATTTTTAGGAGTCCCCAAGTTTGGGATCAGGATTTTGGGGGTGACGATTTTAGGGTTCCCAGGTTTGGGAGTTCCCTGGATTTTGGGGTCCCCAAGTTTGGGATCAGGATTTTGGGGTGGCTGATTTTGGGGTGAGAATTTTGGGGTGACGATTTTGGGGGTTCCCCAGGATTTTTGGGGGTGAGGATTTTGGGAGTTCCCAAGTTTGGGGTGAGAAATTTTTGGGGTGACGATTTTTGGGGAGACGATTTTGGGGTTCCCCAGGATTTTGGGAGTGAGGATTTTTGGGTCCCCAGGATTTTTGGGATCAGGATTTGGGTTGAGGATTTTAGGGTTCCCAGGATTTTGAGAATCAGGATTTTTGGGTTTCCCCCAAAATTTAGGGGTTCAGGATTTTTGAGATCAGGATTTTGGGTTCCCCAGGATTTTGGGGTGAAAATTTGGGATCAGCATTTTGGGGTTCCCCAGGCTTGGGGTTCCCCAGGATTTGGGATCAGGATTTTGGGGTGGTGTGATTTTAGGGGTTCCCCAAGTTTTTGGGTTTCCAGGATTTTGTGGTTTCCAGGATTTTAGGGTTCCCCAGGATTTTGGGATCAGGATTTTTGGGGTGAGCATCTTGGGATTCCCCATAATTTAGGGAGTTGCCCAGGATTTTAGGAGTTCCCCAGGATTTGGCGTGAGATTTTTGGGATCAGGATGCTGGGATCAGGATTTTTGGGGTTCCCAGAGATTTTAGGGGTGACGATTTTGGGGGTTCGGATTTTAGGGGTTCCCCATAATTTGGGGTTTGGATTTTCTAGAGGGTTGGATTTTGGGGGTCCCCCAGGATTTTGGGATCAGGATTTGGGGTGATGATTTTAGGGGTCCCCCAGGATTTTGGGTTCCCCAGGATTTGGAGTTCCCAAATTTGGGATCAGGTTTTAGGGTTCCCAGGTTTGGAATCAGATTTGGGATCAAGTTTGGGGGTTCCCAAGTTTTGGGATCAGGATTTTGGGATCCTCAGGATTTGGGATCAAGTTTTGGGGTTCCCCAGTTCTTGGAGTCCCAAATTTGGGATCAGGTTTGGGAGATCCTCAGGATTTGGGGTGAGCATTTTGGGGTTCCCAGGATTTGGGGTTCCCCAGGATTTGGGGTTTCCAGGATTTTGGGGAGGATTTTGGGAGGATTTGGGGTCCCCAGACTTGGGGTTCCCAAGTTTTGGGGTTGAGGATTTTGGGGTGAGAATTTTGGGGTGAGATTTTGGGTTGCCCAGGATTTGGGGTTCCCAGGATTTGGGATCAGGATTTTGGGGTCCCAGGATTTAGGGGTTCCCAGGATTTTAGGGGTGAGATTTTGGTGAGATTTTGGGGTGAGGATTTTGGGGTTCCCCAAGATTTTGGGGTTCCCAAGATTTTGGGATCAGGATTTGGGAGTGATGATTTTGGGGTTCCCAGGATTTTAGAGTTCCCAGGATTTTGGAGTCCCCAGGATTTTGGGGTTCCCAAGATTTGGGATCAAGATTTTGGGATTCCCATATTTAGGGTTCCCCAGGATTTTGAGGTGAGGATTTTGGGTTCCCAGGTTTTGGGGTGACGATTTTGGGAGTTCCCATGATTTAGGGTCAGATTTAGGGTTCCCCATAGTTTAACAGAATTTTAGAGGTGACAATTTTGATCCCCAGGATTTTAGCATCAAGTTTTAGAGGTCCCGCAATTTTAGGAATCCCCAGGATTTTTGGGATCAGGATTTTGGGATCAGGATTTTGGGGTCCCACTTGAGATTTTGGGATCAGGATTTGGGAGTGATGATTTTGGGGTCCCTCAAGATTTTGGGTGACAATTTTGAATCAGGATTTTGGGAGTTCCCAGAGATTTTGAGATCAGAGATTTGGGGTTAGGATTTTGGA
>JAPFBE010000837.1:0-24466 GCA_034336665.1 Luscinia megarhynchos | reverse complement strand
TATTTCCATTCCAATTACATGTGCTGTCCCCTGACTGTCAGCTGTCCCTGCTGTCCCCTGATCTGTCCCTGGCTGTCCCTGACTGTCCCTGGCCTCCTGTCCCTCCTGTCCCCTGACTGTCCCTGGATTGTCCCTTGCTATTTCCCTGACTGTATCACTGCTGTCCCCTGGCTGTCGCTGTCCCCTGGGACTGTCCCTGTCCCTGTTGTCCTGCTGTCCCTGCTGTCCCTGCTGTCCCTGTCCCCGCTGTCCCTTCCTGTCCTCACACAGTCCCACTGGCTTTGTCGACTGTCCCTGACTGTCCCTGCTGGTCGCTGTCCCTGACTGTCGCTGTCCCCTCAGCTGTCCCCTGACCGTCCTGACTGTCCCTGCTGTCCCTAAGCTGTCCCTGCTGTCCCGCTGTCCCCTGCTGTCCCTGCTGTCCTCTGACTGTCCCTGCTGTCCCTTCCTGTCGCTGTCCCCTGACTGTCCCTGCGACTGTCCCAAGGTCCCTGCTGTCCCTGCTGTCCCATGTCCCTGCTGTCCCTGCTGTCCCCTGACTGTCCCTGACTGTCCTTTGTCCTCGTGTCCCTGCTGTCCCTAGACTGTCCTGCTGTCCCTACTTTTCCCCGACTGTCCCCCTGTCCCACTGTCCCCGCTGTCCCTCTGTTGTCCCTGCTGTCCCTAAGCTGTCCCTGCATGTGTCCCTGCTGTCCCTCCTGTCCCCTGCTGTCCCTGACTGTCCTCCTGACTGTCCCTGCACTGTCCTCCTGTCCCCTGCTGTCCCCCTCGACTGTCCCTCCTGTCCCTCACTGTCCCTGTCTGTCTCTGTCCCTGTGTCTCTGACTGTCCTCGCTGTCCCTGCTGTCCCTGACTGTCCCCTAGCTGTCCCTGCTGTCCCTGCTCTCCCTGACTGTCCCTGTTGTCCCTGACTGTCCCTGCTATCCCTGACTGTCCCCACTGTCCCCACTGTCCCCGCTGTCCCCTGACTGTCCCTTTCGGACTGTCCCTCCTGTCCCTGCTGCTCCCCTGACTGTCCCTGCTGTCCCCTGCTGTTGTCCCTGACTGTCCCTCTGCTTCGGTCCCCTGACTGTCCCCTGACTGTCCCTGACTGTCCCTGACTGTCCCTGCTGTCCCTGCTGTCCCCTGACTGTCGCCTCCCTGACTGTCCCCTGACTGTCCCTGCTGTCCCCTGACTGTGCCCTGACTGTCCCTGCTGTCCCCGCTGTCCCTGACTGTCCCTGCTGTCCTCCCTGACTGTCCCGACTGTCCCCGCTGTCCCCTGACTGTCCCCTGACTGTCCCCTGCTGTCCCTGACTGTCGCCTGACTGTCCCTTTCTGTTGTCCCTGCTGTCCCCGTGCTGTCCCTCGCTTGTCCCTGCTGTCCCTGACTGTCCCCTGGCTGTCCCCCTGACTGTCCCCTGACTGTCCCTCCTGCTGTCCCTGCTGTCCCTGCTGCTGTCCCTGCTGTCCCCGACGCTGTCCCTGACTGTCTCCTCACTGTCCCCACTGTCCCCTGTCCCCCGCTGTCCCCAGGCTGCTGCCTCGTGATTTCCTGTCTGTCCTACGGGCGCTTGCACGTCTGGCGCGCTGCAGGGTGGTCGTGGAATCATGAGCAGCATGCAGCTGCAGGAACTCGGACGTTTCTGGAAACCCGGCTGGCCGTGCGGTGAGGGGGAAACATCAGGATTTGGGGACAGAAATGGGGATTTTGGGGGTCAAAATGTGGAAAATTCTGGGGTCAAATTGGGACGGTTTTGGGTCAAACCAGCGACCGCGTAGCTGCTGCGAATTCGAGCATCTGGGGAACCCCCGGCTGGCCGTGTGCAGGGTGAGAGGGGAAACATCAGGATTTGGGGTGAAAACAGTGAAAATTTGGGGTGGAAATGAGGAAATTTGGGGGTCAAAATGTGGAAATTTGGGAGTAGAAAACGAAAGACGGTTTTGGTCAAACCGCGACTGAAGCAGCTGCTGCAGAATTCTGACATCTGAAACCTCGCTGGCCGTGGCAGGGTGGAGGGGGAAAAATCGGAATTTGGGGACAGGAAATGATTTGGGGGTCAAAATGTGAAAATTTGGGTGTGAAAATGAGGAAATTTAGGGTGAAATGAGACGGTTTTTGGGGTCAAACGCGACCGCAGCATGCGAGCGTGCCAGTGAACCTCGGACGCCTTCTGAGACCCTGGCTGGTCAGGTGCAGGGTGAGGGGGAAAAATGGGGGATTTCGGGGTGAAAATGTGGAAATTTGGGGTGAAAATGTGAAAATTTGGGGTGAAAATGTGAAAATTTGGATAAAAATGAGGCAATTTTGAGTCAAACTGCAGACCTGGTGACACTTTGTGTCCCCAGGTGACATTTTGGGATCCCCAGGTGACACTGTGTGTCCCTTAGGTGACATTGTGTGTCCCCAGGTGACACTTTGGGGTCCCCAGGTGACACTTTGGGCTGTCTTTGGTGACACTGTGTGTCCCCAGGTGACGCTTGTGTGTCCCCAGGTGACACTCTTTGGGCTGTCTTTGTGACACTGTGTGTCCCCAGGTGACGCTGTGTGTCCCCAGGTGACACTTCTTGGGCTGTCTTTGGTGACACTGTGTGTCCCCAGGTGACACTTTGGGATTTCTCTGGTGACACTGTGTGCCCCTCAGGTGACACTGTGTGTCCCCAGGTGACCCTGCCTCCTTCCTGCTGGGCCCTCGGCCTGCTCCTGCTCTGCTCTCGGTCCCCTGAGTGGCTGCAGCGGCTGCAGGACAGAGAGAGTGACAGAGAGGAGCAGATCCGGTGAGGGGACAGGGGACAGGGGACAGGGGGACACTGGGGGACATTGGGGACACTGGGGACACTGGGGGACATTGGGGACATTGGGGACAGGGGGACATTGGGGACACTGGGGACACTGGGGACATGGGGACAGGGGGACATTTGGGACATTGGGGACAGGGGGACACTGGGGACAGGGGGGACATTGGGGACACTGGGGACACTGGGGATTGGGGACATTGGGGACAGTACGTGGGGACATTGGGGACATTGGGGACATTGGGGACATTTCAGACATTGGGGACACTGGGGCATTGGACATGGGGACACTGTGGGACACTGGGGACATTGGGGACATTGGGGACATTGTGAACACTGGGGACATTGGGGACATTGGGGACACTGGGGACATCACTGGGGACAGGACATTGGGGGACATTGGGGACAGGGGTGACACGGGGTGGGGACAGGGAGGGGACAGGGACGGGTGGCCCTCTAATGAGGAACATTGTGGGGGGTGGGAACTCTCATTCCCAATTTTGGGCTCACCCCCATGTCCCCTTTGCCCAGGATTTTTGGTGACCCCCAACCCCCACTGTGAATTTTGGGCTATTTTGGGTCCCTCACTGTTAATTTTGGCTATTTTTGTGTCCCTCACCTCGATTGTTAATTTTGGCTATTTTGGGTCCCTCACTCTGTATTTTGTCTATTTTGGGTCCCTCACCCCTGATTGTTAATTTTGTCTATTTTGGGTCCCTCACTGTTAATTTTGGCTGTTTCTGTGTCCCTCACTGTTAATTTTGTCTATTCTGGGTCCCTCACCCCCCGATTGTTAATTTTGTCTATTTTGGGGTCCCCCACTGTTAATTTTGTCTATTCTGTGCCCCTCGCTGTTAATTTTGGCTGTTTCTGTGCCCCTCACTGTTAATTTTGGCTGTTTCTGTGCCCCTCGCTGTTAATTTTGTCTATTCTGTGCCCCTCACTGTTAATTTTGGCTGTTTCTGTGCCCCTCGCTGTTAATTTTGGCTGTTTCTGTGCCCCTCACTGTTACACTTTTGTCTCATTCTGTGCCCCCCACTGTTAATTTTGGCTGTTTCTGTGCCCCCTCGCTGTTACATCTTTGGCTGTTCTGTGCCCCTGCTGTTAATTTTGGCTGTTTCTGTGTCCCTCGCTGTTAATTTTGGCTGTTTCTGTGTCCCTCACTGTTAATTTTGGCTGTTTCTGTGTCCCTCACTGTTAATTTTGGCTGTTTCTGTGTCCCTCGCTGTTAATTTTGGCTGTTTCTGTGTCCCTCGCTGTTAATTTTGGCTGTTTCTGTGTCCCTCACTGTTAATTTTGTCTATTCTGTGTCCCTCACTGTTAATTTTGGCTGTTCTGTGCCCCTCGCTGTTAATTTTGGCTGTTTCTGTGCCCCTCGCTGTTAATTTTGTCTATTCTGTGCCCCTCACTGTTAATTTTGGCTGTTTCTTTTGCCCCTCACTGTTAATTTTGGCTGTTTCTTTGCCCCTCGCTGTTACATCTTTGGCCGTTCCGTGCTCCAGGGCGCTGGTAGCCGTGCCGCCCCGCGCCACCTGGGGCGCTGGCGCTGTTGCGGGCGCTGGAGGCGCTGCTGCCGCCCCGGGCGCTGCTCGTGGCCGACGGCGGCGACTTCCCGTGGCCACGGCCAGGCGTACACCGTGCGGCCCCGGCGGCCGCGGGCCTGGCTGTGACCCGGGTACGGGCGGGGGCGCGGGGACACGGGGGGACACGGGGGACAGCCTGGGACACGAGGGAATACTGAGCCAGACCCCTTGGGGACACGTGGGGACAGCTTGGGGATACACGGCCAGACTCTGCGAGGGACAGCTTGGGACACCTTGGGGACACATGGAGGGGGGACATGGCTGGTGACAGTGGCACTGCTGTCCCTGCTGTGGTGGCTCTGATGTCCCTGCTGTCATGTGGTGGCACTGATGTCCCTCTGTCCCTCTGTCCCTCTGTGCTGGCACTGATGTCCCTCTGTCCCAGTGATGGTGGGCACTGATGTCCCCCTGTCCCCAGTGATGGTGGCACTGATGTCCCTCTGTCCCCAGTGACGGTGGCACTGATGTCTCCCCTGTCCCCAGTGACGGTGGCACTGATGTCCCTCTGTCCCCAGTGACGGTGGCACTGATGTCCCTCTGTCCCCTCAGGTCCCTTCGGCACGCTAAGCGGGTGAGATTCAGCGAGGCCAAACCCTGCTGCCCGAGGCTGAGGTGAGACACCTACGGACACCCTGGGGACACTGGGGGACACTAGGAGACATAGGGGACACTGGGGAGCACTGGGGGACACCCTGGGGACACTGGGGGACATTGGGGGGACATGACACACCTGGGGACACTTGGGGGACACTGGGGGGCAAGCTGGGGATGTTGGGGGACATGGGGACACACTGGGGACATTGAGGGGGACATTGGGACATGGGGAGACTGGGGACACTGGGGGCACTGGGGGCTGCAGGGTCGCAGTGCCACCCTCTGGGGACACAGGTGACATTTGGGGACGCCCCCAGGTGTGGGTGCTGTAATGGGACGTGGCTCGCTGGGCTTCAGCCTGATGGAGTTCGACACCTTCAGGTAAGCCACAAGGTCACTGTCACCTCCTGTCACCTCCTCCTGCCACCTGGCACTGTCATTGTCACCTCATTGCCACCTCATTGTCATTGGCACTGTCATTGTGTCACCTCATTGTCATTGGCACTGCTCATTGTCATTGCCGTTGTCACCTGTCCCTGTCAGTGTCCCCTGTCACTGTCCTGGGGGTGCCACCTGTCCCTCCCCTGTCCCTCTCCCCGGGATGACACCTGTCCCTGTCCCAAGGGTGCTACTCCCTGTCCCTCCCTGTCCCCAGGAGTGTCCCAGTGTCACCTCTGTGTCCCCTGTGTCCCCCCTGGTGTCCCCAGTGTCGCGGTCCCTGTGTCACCCTTGTGTCCCTGGTGTCCCAGTGTCCCGCGGTCCCCGCTGTGTCCCAGTGTCACCTCAGTGTCCCCGTGCTGTCCCAGTGTCCCCTGGTGTCCCCATGCTGCATCCCAGTGTCACCTCAGTGTCCCCCCTCGGGTGTCCCCAGTGTCCCCAGTGTCCCGGTGCTGTCCCAGTGTCCCCAGTGTCCCCTGCTGTGTCCCAGTGTCACCTCGGTGTCCCGGTGCTGTCCCAGTGTCCCGGTGCTGTCCCAGTGTCCCTGCTGTGTCCCAGTGTCACCTCGTGTCCCGTGCTGTCCCAGTGTCCCCAGTGTCCCCGTGGCTGTCCCAGTGTCACCCTCGGTGTCCCGGTGTCCCAGTGTCCCCAGTGTCGCTGTGTCCCAGTGTCACCTCAGTGTCCCCTGACAGTCCCCAGTGTCACCCTCAGTGTCCCGGTGCTGTCCCAGTGTCCCCGCTGTGTCCCAGTGTCACCTCGGGTGTCCTCGTGCTGTCCCAGTGTCCCTGCCAGTCCCAGTGTCACCTCGGGTGTCCCGGTGCTGTCCCAGGTCCCGCGTGATCGCTGCTGGCAGCAACGCCGGCTGGACACAGATCAGCCGCGTGAGCAGCTCCCCTGCTGGGCAGCGCCGTGGGCTGCAGGCTGGCCTACAGCGGTGAGTGACCGCACTGAGTGACCACCGAGTGACCACTGACCACTGAGTGACCACTGACCCACTGGACCCACTGACCACTGACCCACAGTGACCACTGACCCACTGGACCACTGACCAACTGGACTCCACACTGAGCACGGCCTGCAGACACGGGCACAGCAGCTCCCCTGCTGGGCAGCGCCGTGGGCTGCAGGCTGGCCTCACAGCGGTGAGTGACCACTGACCACTGAGTGACCACTGACCCACTGGACCCACTGACCACTGACCCACAGTGACCACTGACCCACAGTGACCACTGACCCACAGTGAGCACGGCTCAGACACGGGCACAGCAGCTCCCCTGCTGGGCAGCTGCGGGCTGTAGGCTGAGCTACAGCGGTGAGTGACCACTGACCCACTGAGTGACCACCGAGTGACCACTGAGTGACCACTGAGTGACCACTGACCAACTTGACCTAACTGACCACTGACCCACAGTGAGCACTGAGTGACCACTGACCAACTGGACCCACTGTCACCCACTTAGTGACCACTGAGTGACCACTGACCCTGAGTGACCTCACTGAGTGACCCCTAGTGACCAGTGACCGCTGACCACTGAGGGGACTCCGATGGTGACAGTGCCACCCCCACTGTCCCTGTGCCATCCCTGGTGACAGTGCCACCCCTATGCTGGTGACAATGCCATCCCTGTGGCGGTGGCACTGTCACTTCCTGTCCATCTGGTGACACTGCCACCTCCTCTGGTGACAATGCCACCCCCCTGGCGACAATGCCACCCTCCTGGTGACACTGCCACCTCCCTGGTGACAAGGCCACCCTCCTGGTGACACTGACACCCCCCTGGTGACACTGCCACCCCCACGTTGGTGACACTGCCACTCTCTGTCCCCAGATTACCACTTGGTGGCGGAGGCGCTGGGAGGCCGAGGCTTCGTGCTGGACAGCCCTGGGGACACTGGGGGGGACACTGGGGACACCGCAGGGGACCCTGGGGACATCGAGGCCAGGGTGGTGGCCGTGCTGAGGGCGGCGCAGGCCGAGTGTCACCGCGGCCACCCCGTCCTTGTCAACGCCCTGCTGGGCCCCAGCGACTTCCGGCAGGGATCCGTGTCCGTGTGAGTGTCACCCGGTGTCACCGAGGGTCACCGGGGCCACCAAATGTCACCAGGGGTCATCGAGTGCCACTGAGTGTCCCCGAGGGTCACCAAGTGTCCCCAAGGATCACCAGAGTGGCCTCAGTGTCCCCAAGGGTCACCGAGGGTCACTGAGGGCCACCAAGGGTCACCAAGTGTCCCCAAGGGTCACCAGAGTGGCCTCAGTGTCCCCAAGTGTCCCCAAGGGTCATTGAGTGTCCCCAGGTGTCACCGAGGGTCACTGAGGGCCACCAAGTGCCCTCAAGTGTCACCCAGGGTCATTGAGTGTCCCCAGGTGTCACTGGAGTGTCACTGAATGTCCCCGAGTGTCACTGAGTGTCCCCACACTGGCCCCAGTGTCCCCAAGTGTCACCAAGGGTCACCAGAGTGACCCTGGACTGGCCCCAGGGGGTGGCAGGTGACACTTTGGGGACTGTCCCCAACCCCCGGTGACACTTTGGGGACATCTTGGCACTGCCACCCCTGTGGGAATAAAGAGCTGTGTTCTTCATTGCTGGTGACAATTTGGGGACAGTGACAAAGGGGGGGAGGGGACAAGGAAAATTTTGGGGATTTTTTTCTATAAATTTTTTTATTTTGGGGGATTTTGGGAGGAACTCGGGTGGATTTGGGGGATGTTTTGCAGGAATTTTTGGTATTTTTGGGGGAATTTCTTGATTTTTGGGGATTTTGGGGGATTTTGGGTCCTCCCTGTCATACTCCCACGTCCGGGCGCTGCCCCCAGCTCCCCGCCTCCAGCTCCTGGATCAGGGCATCGAATCCTTCTGCTCACTGGGCTCGACTCCCCAAACTCGACTCCCCAAACTTGGCCCGACTCCCCAAACCTGGCCCTGGACCCCCAAACCCCGACCCCCCAAACCCGGACCCGACCTCCAAACCCTGACTCCAAACCTGGCTCTTTGACTCCAACCCAGCCCCAAACCTGGCCTCCCAACTTCAAATCCAGCCCCCAAACCTGGCCCTAGCCCCAAATCCAACCTCCCAAACCCATCCCTGACCCTCTAAATCCGACCCCAAACCCGGACCCGACCCCAAATCTGACCCCAAACCTGGCCCTGACCCCAAATCCAACCCCAAAGCTGGGCCCGACCTCAAACCCTAGCTCCCAAACCTGGGCCCGACTCCCCTAAACCCGACCCCCAAACCTGGCTCCCTAATTCCCCAAACTCCGGGACTCCCAAACCTGGGCCCCACTCCCAAACCCTAGATTCCCCAAACTCTGGGCCCGACTCCCTCAAACCCGACTCCCAAACCTGGCCATGACACCAAATCCAACCCCTAAACCTGGACCTGACCCCAAATCTGACCCCTAAACCTGCCTCCTGACCCCAAATCCGGCCCCAAACCCTGGACCCTGACTCCCCAAATCTGACCCCAAACCCAGCCCCTGACCCCAAATCCAACCCCAAACCTGGACCTCGACCTCAAACCTGGACCCGACCTCCCAAACCTGGGCCCGACCCCAAATCCAACCCCAAACCTGGACCTGACCCCAAATCCAACCCCAAACCTGGACCCGACCCCAAACCTGGACCCGACACCCCAAACCCGACTCCCCAAACCTGGACCCCACCCCAAATCCAACTCTCAAACTCTGACCTGACCCCTAAATCCAACTCCCCAAACTCGCCCTGGACTCAAAACCTGACCCCCACACCCCAAACCCCACCTCCCAAACTCTGGGCCTGACGCCAAACCCAGCCGTGGACCCCCACCTGATCCCAAATCCCGACTCCCAAACCTGGCCCTGACCCCAAACCCGACCCCAAGTCCAGCCCTGACCCCAAATCTGATCCCAAACCCAAATCTGGTCCTGATCCCGAATCCAACTTCAAACCCAAATCCAGCCCTGACCCCAAATCCAAATCCGACCCCAAATCCAGCCCCAAAGTTGCCCCTAACCCTAAATCAGACCCCAACCCCAAATGCAGCCCCAACCCCGAATCTGCCACTGACCCCAAATCCGACCCCAAATCCTCTCCCAGCCCCAAACCCGCCCCCCACCCCAAATCCCCCGGCAAAGTGTGGGGCGGGGCTTGGGGCCGATTTTGGGGTGGGGTTTGGGGCGGGTTTTGGGATTGGGTCCAGGACAGGTTTTGGGGTGGAGTCCGGGTCCTGGGGGGGCTTTGGGGCGGGGTCTGGAGCGAATTTTGGGGCAGGATTTGGGGCGGTTTTTGGGGCGCTGTCCCCCCGCTGTCCCTCGGCAGTTCCTGGTTTTGGGTTGGGATTTGGGGCAGGATTTGGGTCGGTTTTGGGGTCGGTTTTTGGGGCAGTTTTTGGGGCAGGTTTTGGGGCGCTGTCCCCCCGCTGTCCCTCGGCAGTTCCTGGTTTTGGGTGGGGATTTGGGGCGGGATTTGGGGGTTTGGGGCGGTTTCTTTGGGCTTGTCCTCAGCTGTCCCCGGGCTTTCCCTGGTTTTGAGTCGGGATTTGGGGGCAGTTTTTGGGGCAGGTTTTGGGTCGGACTTGGGGGCGGATTTTGGGGGCTCTATCATCTCAGCTGTTCCCAGGCAGTTCCCGGTTTTTGGGTTGGGATTTGGCCGGGATTTGGGGCGGGTTTTGGGGCAGGTTTAGGGTCGGGATTTAGCTCTGTGCCTCGCCTGTCCCCGGGCAGTTCCCGGTTTTGGGTGGGGATTTGAGGAAGGATTTGGGGCAGTTTTTGGGGCGGTTTTTGGGGCAGTTTTTGGGGCAGGTTTTGGGGCGGTTTTTGGGGCAGGTTTTGGGGCAGGTTTTGGGATGCTGCCCCCCCGCCGTCCCCGCGCTCTCCCCAGTTTTGGGTGGGGATTTAAAGAGCGTTTCGCGCTGCCCTCTCGCCGTCCCCGGGTTCTCTCGGGGGTCGCACACGCCCAACTCGTCATGTAGCGACTGCTGGGGGCTCTCGGGACCCCTCGGCCGCGACCGCGCCACCACCGGGGGGTCACCCTGGGCCACCACCGGGGGGTCACTCTGGGTCACCACGGGGTCACTCGTGGCCACCACGGGGTCACTCTGGGGGGACTCGGCCCACGCCGGGAGCGGGGGGGCTGCGGGGACAGAAAGGGGACACGGGGTCAGTGGGGAGGGGTCCCTGTCACCTGTGCAGGTGTGTCACACCCCCGCCCTTGTCACCTCCCCAGGTGTGTCCTGACCCCCTCCAGTGTCCCCTTCCCCACCCAGGTGTGTCCCCTCCCCCCCAGGTGTGTCCCCTCACCTGGCCACACCCTCAGCAGGTAATGCAGCACCTCCAGGTGCCTCTTGAAATCCACAGTTCCATCCTCATCCTCTCCGGGGCGGTGTCCCCGCTGTCCCTGGGCGTGTCCCCGCTGTCCCTGGGCGTGGCCCTGGGCGTGGCCCCCGGGCTCCCAGCCCTGCCGGGGCAGCAGCACGGGCCCGAAGCACAGCGCCAGGTTCTGGGCTCCCATGCGGTTCCAGCGCTGCAGGGCGGCCACCAGGCTCAGGTGGGCCAGCAGCCGCCCCAGCGTGGCCTGGGGACACGGGGACAGCGCTGGTGTCACCTGGAGCGGCACCTGTGCAGTGCCCTTCCCTTTCCCACTCCTTGTTCCCATTCCCCATTGCCCATTTCCTGTTCCCATTCCCACTGTTCCCATCACTTCCATTATTCCCACATTCCCATTCCCACCCCCAGTCCCCCATTCCCATTCCCATCCCCACTATTCCCATGATTCCCATTATTTCCATTATTCCCATTCTAATTCCCATTCCCATCCCCATTTCCTATTCCCATTATTCTATTATTGCCATTACTGCCATTATTCCCATTCCAATTCCCATTTCCCATTCCCCCATTCCCACCCCAATTCCCAATCTCCCATTACTGCCCCCATTCCCATATTCCCACCCCAATCCCATTCCCATCCCCATTCCAAATCCCCCATTCCCACCCCAATCCCCCATTCCCAGTCCCACATTCCCAATCCCATATTCCCATTCCCAATCCCATTCCCACTCCAATACCCAATTCCCAATCCCCCATTCCCAATCTCCCATTCCCATTCCCATTCCCACCCCATTCCCAATCCCACATTCCCATTCCCAGTCCCATTCCCACCCTCTCCGGGGGTCCCAGGCTCTCCAGCAGGGCCGTGGGGTCCCCGGGGGGGTCCCGGGGGGGTCTCTGGGCCATGGCCTCGAGCACCGAGCGCTGCAGCCGGGGCGGCACCAGCGGGGACGGCAGCTCCCGCAGGAAATCCTTCAGCACCCCTGGAAATGATGGGATTGGGGACCCTATAGGGGCTGGGGTCCCATTGTGGGGTCAGGGATTGGGGCCAAGGGCAGCTCCTGCAGGAAATCCTTCAGCACCCCTGGAAATTATGGGATTGGGGGTCCTATAGGGGCTGGGGTCCCAATTTGGGGCTGGGATCCCATTATGGGGTCAAGATCCCATTTTTGATACTGGGATGCCATTATGGAACCAGGATCCCATTTTTAGGGCTGGGATCCCATTTTCACACTGGGAACCCATTTTTGGTGTTGGAATCCCCCTTTTCACCCCCAAAAATCCCCCAAACTCACCCCTAATTCCCACCCAGGAATGTCCCCCAGGCGTCCCCAAAGTGTCCCCTCAAGAGTGACCACATCGCTGTCCGGCCAGAACCGCTCGGACAGTGCCACCCCTCCCTTGGAGACCCCAAAAATCCCCTAAAACCCCCAAATTCACCCCGAATTCCCATCTCCGGAGGTGCCCAGCGTGCACTGACCGGTGACCACGTTGATGTCCGGCCAGAGGCGCTCGGACAGCGCCACGGCCGCGCTGTCCCTCTCGAAGGCGTCCCTGAGCTCCCGCTTGGCCGCGGCCGAGCCGCAGAGGCGGTACAGCCCCACCACCTGCGGGGGGCCGCGGTCACTCTGCGGCCGCTGGTCACTCTGCGGCCGCTGGTCACCACTGGTCATCACTGGTCATCACTGGGCAGTCCCCAGTCACAGTCAGTCCCAGCCACTGGTCACTCCCTGATCCTGGGTCAGCCCCACCACCTGCGGGTGACCACTGGTCACTGTGGTCACTCTGGTCACCCCCAGTCACTCTGGTCACTGTGGTCACTGTGGTCACTCACCCTGAGCCCGCACCGCTCGATCTCCCGCAGTCACCCCAATCACCCCCAGTAACCCCAATCAACCCTGGTCACTCTGGTCACACCCAGTCACTGTGTTCACTGTGGTCACTGTGGTCACTGTGGTCACTCTCAGTCACCCCCGGTCACTGTGGTCACTGTGGTCACTCTGGTCACTCTCAGTCACCCCCCAGTCACTCTGGTCACTGTGGTCACCCCCGGGTCACTGTGGTCACTCACTCCTGAGCTCCGCTGCTGTCGATCTCCCACAGTTCACCCCAATCAACCCTGGTCACTCTGGTCACTGTGGTAACTCTGGTCACCCCCAGTCACTGTGGTCACTCTGGTCACCCCCGGTCACTGTGGTCACTGTGGTCACTCACCCTGAGCCCGCGCCGCTCGATCTCCCCCAGGCATTTCTCCAGGATCAGCGGGATCCCCCCGGGGCGCCGCTCCCGCGCCAGCAGCGCCCCCAGATCCGCCCCGAACACCCGCGGGGGGCCTGGGGCCGGACACCGGGCTGGACACCGGGCTGGACACTGGGCTGGACACCGGGCCGGACACCGGGCTGGACACTGGGCTGGACACCGGGCTGGACACCGGGCTGGACACTGGGATGGACATTGGGCTGGACACTGGGATGGACATTGGGATGGACATTGGGCTGGACACTGGGCTGGGTGCTGCGCTGGACACTGGGACAGACACTGCGCTGGACACTGGGCTGGACACTGGGACAGACACTGGGCTGGACACTGCGCTGGACACTGGGCTGTGCACGGACACGGGCGGAGCTGGACGAGGGTCAGCCGGGAGTACAGGACACCGCTGAGGGGTGGAGCCGCGAGGGCCAGGGACTGAGTCCGGCCACCTGGGGGAGAGACGGACAGACGGACAGTCAGGGGGACAGATGGACACTGATGGACAGACGGACAGAGGGACAGTCAGGGGGACAGAGGGACACTAATGGACAGATGGACAGTCATGGGGACAGAGGGACACCAGGACACCCCAAGGGTGGGAATCAGCTGAGCCCCTCAAATCCCCCCCAAAACCCCAAATCCCCCCAAAAACCCCAAACCCCAAAACCCCCCAAATGTCCCCGGCAAGTACCTTTCAAAGACGCTACAGCCCCAGGGCTGGCGGGCGGGCAGGCTGCCCCGCTGTCAGCCCTCTGCCAGGCCAGCACGGGCCACGCTGAGTCAGCGCCAGCGCCGCGTCCAGCTCCAGGTTGAAGCTGTGCTCCAGCCGCAGGAACGCGGCCGCGCTCGCCAGCGGCGACGTCCCCGAGCTGCTGCCTGCCGGCCCACTTGAAGGACGCAGAAGATTCTGTCCGGCCAGGCAGGGGTTAAACCGCGCAGCTGGACACTGACCAGCGCGGACAGCGCGGGGGAGGAGTGCGGGGAGGGGTCGTGGTACGGGAGGAACGAGCCCAGGTCCAGATCGGGGCTCACCGGACTTCCAGAACCTCCAGAACCTCTGGGGCTTCCAGGACCTTTGGGGCTTCCAGGACCTTTGGGGCTTCCAAGACCCATGGGACATCCAGAACCTCCAGGACCTTTGGGACATCCAGAACCTCCAGGACCTTTGGGGCTTCCAGGACCTTTGGGACTTACAGAACCTCCAGAACCTTTGGGGCTTCCAGGACCTCCAGAACCCTCCAGGACCCCCGGGCTTCCAGCACCTTTGGGACCTCCAGAACTTCCAGGACCTTTGGGACTTCCAGGACCTCCAGAACTTCCAGAACCTCCAGAACGTCCAGAACCTCCAAAACATCCAGAACCTCCAGAACCTCCAGGACCTCTGAGACTTCCAGGACCTCTGGGACCGTCAGAACCTCCAGAACCTCCAGGACTTTCTGGACCTTTGGAACTTCCAGAATCTCTGGGACTTCTGGCACTCGCAGCACTTCCAGGACCCACGGGACCTCCACAACCTCCAAGACCTCTGGGACTTGCAGGACTTCTGGGACTTTCTGGACCCCCAGGACTCCCAGGACTCCCAGGACTTTCTGGACTTCCCGGCCCCCCGGCAGCGGTCAGCGCCCAGCCCGCGCTGCTGTCCAGGTGGTAGCGGCTGATGACGCTGCGGGATTCCCGGGGGGGCTCCCGGGGGGGCTCCCGGGGGGCTTCGGGCTGTTCTGGATTTTGGGTCCGGGGCAGTCTCAGGCTCAGTTTCCGCCGCAGCTCCGGCAGTTTCCGCATCCTCAGCGAGAGGCGCCGCACCGCGCCCGGGGCGCGGATTTTGGGGAGGGGGCGGCTCGGGCTGGGGGGTTCCTGTGGGGAGGGGGGACACGGGTCAGTGGGGGAGGGGGGACTGGGAGAGTCTGGGACAGAACTGGGGGCACTGGGAATGATAAGGGAGGGGGCTCAGCGGTGCACTGGGAATGGTGGGGAGGGGGCTGGGGAGCACTGGGAGGGCCGGGAGGAACTGGGAGCACTGGGAATGGTGGGGAGGGAGCTCGGGGTATACTGGGAGGGCTGGGGGCAGGACTGGGAGCACTGGGAGGGCTGGGAGGAGGCTCGGGGGAACTGGGAGGGTTGGGGGCAGAACTGGGAGCGCTGGGAATGGTGGGGACAGACAACCCCAACGCCCCCAGTGTCCCCTAACCCCTCCCCAGTGTCCCCAGTGTCCCCCACCCCAATGTCCCCAACTCCCCCAGTGTCCCCTAAAGGTCCCCAACTCCCCCTAATGTCCCCCACCCCATTTATCCCCAAGCCCTCCCCAGTGTCCCAAATGTCCCCAACTCCCCTCAATGTCCCCCACCCCAATGTCCCCAAGCCCTCCCCAGTGTCCCCCAACTCCCCCCAATGTCCCCAGTGTCCCCCCTCTGTCCCCTCTCACCGCTCTCCTGTCCCCGCCGGGCTCCCTCCTCCTCCTCCTCCTCCTCCTCCTCCTCTCCGTGTCCCTCCGCCGTCCCCGCTTTTCCCGGTGTCCCCTCCTCGGGGATGGGGTTGTACCAGATGTCGCCGCTGTCGCCGCGCGCGCTGGCCGCTGTCCCCGCTGTCCCCGCTGTCCCCGCCAGCAGCCACCGCCGGCTGCTGCGCTCCAGGCTCTGCAGGTACGCGCCGGCCCCGGGGGGTCTCCCGGGACCCCCCGAAATTGGGGAGCCCCCCCTGGGGTTCGGGTCTTCGCGGCCTTGGGGCCCCTCGGGGTGCGGGCGGCGGTTTTGGGGCTTTCCGTGGCGATTTTGGGGCTCCCCAAAGCAGGTTTTGGGATCCTCACCGAGATTTTGGAGCTCTCTGAAGCCGTTTTGGGACTTTCTTAAGCGATTTTGGGGCTCCCCGCGATGATTTTGGGGCTCCCCGCGATGATTTTGGGGCTCCTCGATGTTATTTTGGGGCTCTCCAAAGCGATTTTGGGGCTCCCCGCGATGATTTTGGGGCTCCCCGCGATGATTTTGGGGCTCTCCACGATGATTTTGGGGCTCCTCGATATTATTTTGGGGCTCTCCAAAGCGATTTTGGGGCTCCCCGCGATGATTTTGGCGCTTTCTGAAACGAGTCTGGGGCTCCTCGTCAAGATTTTGGGGCTCCTGGACGTAATTTTGGGTCTCCCCGAAGAGATTTTGGGGCTTTTCGTGGGGAATTTGGGGCTCTTGGTGCGCCCCAAAGCAGTTCTTGGGCTCCTCGTGGCGATTTTGAGGCTTCTCGTCAAGGTTTTGGGAATCCTCGAGGTAATTCTGGGGCTCTCCGAAGCGGTTTTGGGGGTCCCCGAGGAGATTTTGGGGCTCCCCGCAGCCGCTCCCTGAAATCCCAAAAGGGACCCCAAAAGTTACTGGGGGGGGAGGGGCAATAGGGGAGTCCCTGATTTGGGGTGGGGGTCCCTGATTTGGGGGTTCCCATCCTGATTTTGGGGTGGGGGTCCCCGATTTGGGGATTCCCATCCTGATTTTGGGGTGAGGGTCCCTGATTTTGGGGAGGGGTCCCATCCTGATTTTGGGGGGGAGGTCTCATTCCCGGGGTTGCCTTTTTTGGGGAGGGGTCCCATTCCCGGAAGTTTCCCATTCCCGGGGGTCCCTTCCTGGGAATTTCCCTTTTGGGGGAGAAATTTGGGGTCCCATTCCCGAAGTTTCCCTTTTTTGGGGTGGGGGTCCCATCAGGGTAGGTTCCCTTTTTTGGGGAGGGGTCCCATTCCCGTGGGTCCCTTCCTGGAAATTCCCCTTTTTCTGGGGGGGATTAATTGGGGAGAAATTTGGGGTCCCATTCCCGAAATTTCCCATTCCCGGGGGGGGGTGTCCCTTTTTGGGGAGGGGTCCCATTCCCAAATTTCCCATTCCCTGTAGAGGGTGGGGATCCCTTTTAGGGTCACCCCCTCCCCAAATTCCCCCCATTCCAAATCCCAAATCAAAGGGAAACTTCGGGAATGGGACCCCTCCCCAAAATGGGACCCCCACCCTAAAAAGGGATCCCCATAAAAGGGAAACTTCGGGAATAGGACCCCAAATTTCCCCCCAAAAAAAGTGGAATGGGAAATTTGGGAATGGGACCCCTCCCCCAGAAAAGGGAAATTCCCAGGATGACCCCGGGAATGGGACCCCTCCCAAAAAAAGGGAAATCCCCGGGATGGGACCCCCGGGAATGGGAAACTTCCGGGAATGCGACCCCTCCCCAAAATGGGACCTCCGGGATGGGACCCCCACCCCCAATTCCCCCCAAACCAATCCCAAATTTCCCGGTTTTTTGGGTTTTTTTTACCTCCACCCTCGGCCTCCGCCCTCTCGGTTTTGGGGCGCTCCCTCCTCCTCAGGCGGGACAAAGTCCGGCGCAGCAGCGGCTCCGCCATGGCGGGACCCCCAAAAAACCCCAAAAAATCTCCGGGACCCCCCAAAAATCGCCCCAAAACCCCCCCCGAGAGCGAAGCGGCGGCGGCGCCGTCCCGGGATGGCCGCGAGTTCCCGAAATCATTCCCGGGATCGCGCCCGCGGCGCTGCCGGGAGCTGTAGTCCGGAACGGAGCGGGGGCGGGGAACAGCTGGATCGGGGGCACAGCTGGATCGGGGGGAACAGCTGGATTTGGGGGGCACAGCTGGATTTGGGGGGTTCCACATCTGGATCCGGGGTTATGGAGCTCTGGAATGGGGATGTTCACATCTGGATCGGGGGAATTCCTGGAGCGGGTCCAGCTGGAGTCGGGAATTGTCGGGAGCGGCGGGAACATCTGGATTGGGGGGGGCGGCCACATCTGGATGGGGGGTTATGGAGCTCTGGGATGGGGGGAATTCACATCTGGAATGGGGGAATTCACATCTGGGATGGGGATATTCACATCTGGATCGGGGTTTTAACCCCTGGATCGGGCTCAGCTGGAGTCGGGAATTGTCGGGAGTGGCGGGAACATCTGGATGACGGGGGGGAGGGGAAGGGGGGCACATCTGGACGGGGGGTTACGGAGCTCTGGGATGGAGGAATCCACATCTGGGATGGGGGAATTCACATCTGGAATGGGGTTAGGAATCCCTGGAACGGGGGGAGGAATTCCCGGAGCGGATCCAGCCGCAGTCGGGAAGGGGCGGGACAGCCGGGGAAACATCTGGATTGGGGGTTCCACATCTGGATCGGGGGGCATGGAGCTCTGGAGTGGGGGGAGTTCACATCTGGGATGGGGGAATTCACATCTGGAATTGGGTTAGGAATCCCTGGAACCGGGGGGAGGAATTCCCGGAGCGGGCGGGAGAGAAACAGCTGGATTGGGAGTGGGAACATCTGGATTTGGGGGTTCCACATCTGGATCGGGGCTGTGAACCCCTGGAATGGGGAAAGTCACATCTGGATCGGGTTTTTCTCTTTATTTCTATCTTCTTTTAAACTGGATTTTTCTCTTTTTTTCCCCCACTGGTTTTTTTGGTTTTTTTTTGGTTTTGTTTTGTTTGGGTTTTTTTGTTTGTTTGGTTTCTTTGGGGTTTTTTTTAGATTTCCTAATTTTTTCACTGGATTTTCCTTTCCCCTCCCTTTTTGCCAAATTTTATTTTTTTATTTTAAACCGGATTTTCCCTCTTTTTCCCCCTTTGCCCCTTTTTTTGCCAGATTTCATTTTTATTTTGAACTAGATTTTTCCTTTTTTTCCCCTTTCCCCCAGATTTTTCTCTTTTTTTAAACTGGATTTTTCCTTTTTTCCCCCCTTTTCCATTTTATTGCCAAATTTTATTTTTTTATTTTAAATTCCATTTTTCCTTTTATTCACTTTTTTCCCTTCTTTTTCCCCCCAAATCTTCTCTCTTTTTAAAACTCAATTTTTCCTCTTTTTTTCACTTTTTCTCTCTTTTTTTTTTTTTTTTTTGCCAGATTTTCTCTTTTTTGGGGATTTTTTGGTGTCTTTTTTGGGAATTTTCGGGGGCGATTTCTTTTTGTGTCTTTTTTAGCATCGATCAAATTAAAATCCAGAATTTTTTCCTTTTTTTGTTTTTTTCCAGCTTTTTGTGCCTTTAAAAAACTCAGGAAATTCTCCAGATCCGAATTTTTTTAAACTTTTTTTGGCCAAATTTGGGCCGAAATGAGCGGAGGAAGCGACGGCGCCGCCCCCGAGCAACTTTTGGGTTAAAAAAACCCGAAAAGGGGAAACGAGAGAAGGGAAAACGAGGCGAGAACGTTTCGGGGTCAGAAATGCAAATTCAGAGCTCGGGGGAGCCCAAGCGCGGCACCGGGGACACGCCCAGGGCAAAAAACCCAAAATTCCAGGTTTGAACCCAAAATTCGGGGGGGTCAGGTAAAAATTTGGGGGTTTATAAAAAAAAAATTGGGATTTTTAGGCAAAAATTTGGAGATTTCAGGGAAAAAAATTGGGGTTTTTACAAAACATTTGGAGCTTTTAAGCAGAAATTTGGGGTTTTTACAAAAAAAGTTCGGGGGTTTTATAAAAAAATTTGGGATTGTTACACAAAAATTCGGGTTTTAAACCCAAAAATTTGGGGGAGTTTAATGAAAGGATTTGGGATATTTAGGCAGAAATTTGGGGTTTTTTGCATAAAAATTTGGGAGTTTTATGCAGAAGTTTGGGATTTTTTTAGGCAAAAAAATGGATTTTTAGGCAGAAATTTGGAGTTTTTACACAAAAATTGGGGTTTTAACCAAAAAAATCGGGCGGTTGAGGCAAAAAATTGGGGATTTAAACTCAAAAAATTTGGGATTTTTAGGCAAAATTTTGAGGGGTTTATAAAAAATTTTGGGAATTTTAAAAGGCAGAAATTTTGGAATTTTAGGCAAAAATTTGGGACTTCGCCCCAAAAATTCACAAATTGACCCCAAAATTCACAATTTCACCCCAAAATTCACAATTTCACCCCACAATTTCAGAATTTCACCAAAAAAAAAAAAAATCGGGATTTCACCCCCGAAATTCAGAATTTAACCCCCAAAATTCACAATTTTGACCTAAAAATTCAGTATTTGATCCCAAAATGTCAGAATTTCACCCCAAAAATTCAGAATTTCCCCCCAAAAAATTCAGAATTTCCCCCAAAAAATTCAGAATTTCCCCCCAAAAAATCCACAATTTCACCCCAAAATTTCAGAATTTCACTCAAAAATTCGGGATTTCACCCCAAAAATTTAGAATTTAAACCCCCAAAAATTCTCACTTTCGCCCCAGATTTCCCAATTTCACCCCAAATTTCAGAATTTCACCCCAGCCCGTCTCCCTCTCGGGATTTTTGGGTTTTTCGCTCGAGCTCGCGGCGAGAAGGAACCGAAATCTGGGGGGGGAGGGGCGGGGGGCGGGGCCGGGCTCACCCGGGAGCGTTCGGGGTCAGACAAGAAGATTTTGGGGTCGGGGAGAAAATTTTGGGGTCGGGGAGAAAATTTTGGGGTCTGGGGGAAAGATTTTGGGGTTTCTGAAGAGATTTTGGGGTCCGGGAAAAAAATTTGGGGCGTGGCAAAAATATTTTGGGGTCCCTGAGGAGATTTTGGGGTCCGGAAAAGATTTTGGGGTCAGGGGAAAATATTTTGGGGTTTCTGAGGAGATTTTTGGGATCTGGAAAAAGATTTTGGGGTCAGAGAGAAAATTTCGGGGTTTCTGAGGAGATTTTTGGGGTGCCAGAGAGGATTTTGGGGTCTCTGAGGAGATTTTGGGATCGGGGGAAAATATTTTGAGGATTTTGCAGGGAAATTTTTGGCGTCTGGAAGATTTTGGGGTCTCCGAGACATTTTTGAGGTCCGGAAACATATTTTGGGGTTCCTGAGGAGATTTTGGGGTCCCAGAGAAGATTTTTGGGGTCCCCCAGTGGATTTTGGGGTCCCCCAGAGGATTTTGGGGTGCCTGAGCAGATTTTTGGGGTCTCTGAGCGGATTTAGGGACCCCAGTGGAAATTTTGGTGTCCCTCAGAGGATTTTGGGGTCCCCCAGAGGATTTTGAGGTGCCTGAGCAGATTTTTGGGGTCTCTGAGGGGATTTTGGGACCCCAGTGGAAATTTTGGGGTCCCAGAGGATTTTGGGGTCCCAGGGAAGATTTTTGGGGTTCCCCAGAGGATTTTGGGGTCTCTGAGCAGATTTTGGGGTCCCAGTGGAAATTTTCGGGACCCTCAGTGGATTTTGGGGTGCCCCAGAGGATTTTGGGGTGCCCCAGAGGATTTTGGGGTGCCATGGCCCAGCAGGAAACCTACGGGAACTGGTTGGGCCCCGAGCGCCTGCGGCGGCAGCCGGGTGAGTCCAGCCCCAAATTTCGGATTTTGGCAAAAATTGGTTTAAAAAAATCCCCAAATTTTTCCTTTTTTTGGGTTAAAAAATCCCCAAATTCCCATTTTTGGGTGGGTGAATCCCCAGATTCCCCATTCTTTTCCCCCCATTTTTTTTACATTTTCCCCTCATTCTTTCTCCAGTTTTTCCCATTTTTCCCATTTCCTGCAGGAATTTACTCCCGTGGCTTCCAAGATGTCTCCCTGGTGGGCTTAATTTCCAGACCAGGTAAAGTCTCATTTTTTCCCATTGTTCCCATTTCTTTTCCCCAATTGTTTTCCTTTTTTTCCCAATTTTCCCCTCATTTTCCCCAATTTTTTCACAATTTCCCGCGATTTTCCCCCCCCCATTTTTTCCATTTTTCCCAATTTTTCAATTTTTCCCATTTTCCCCATTATTTTCCCAATTTGCCCCAATTTTTTCCCTTTCTCCCCAATTTTCACATTTCCCCCATTTTTCCCAATTTTTCTCTTTTTTCCCAATTTTTCCCACTTTCCCCCATTTTCCCCTGATTTTTTCCCATTTCTTCCGCTTCTCATTTTTCCCTGTTTCTCCCCATTTTTTCCCCCATTTTTTTCCTGTTTCTCTCCCATTTTCCTTGCTTTTTTTCCCCAATTTTTCCCTGCTTCTCCCCATTTTTTCCCCCATTTTTCCCATTTTCCCCCATTTTCCCCTGATTTTTTCCCATTTTTCCCGTTTTTCCCATTTTTTCCTGTTCCTCCCCCATTTGTTCCTGTTTCTCCCCAGTTATTTTCCCATTTTTTCTCATTTTCCCCCATTTTCCCCAGTAGATTTTTTTCCCCAATTTTTTCCCCGTTTCTCCCCCATTTTTTCCCATTTTCCCCCATTTTTTCTATTTCCCCATTTTCCCAGATTTTTTTCTCCTAATTTTTCCCCGCTTTTCCCCATTTTTTCCCCCCATTTTTCCCATTTCCCCCCATTTTCCCCAGATTTTTTTCCCCAATTTTTCCCCGCTTTCCCCATTTTTCCCATTTCCCCCATTTTCCCCCTGATTTTTCCCATTTCTCCCCCATTTCCCCAGATTTTTTTCTCCCAATTTTTCCCATTTCTCTCCCATTTTTTCCCATTTTCCCATTTCCCCTGTTTTTCCCCATTTTTCCCATTTTTTCCTATTTTTTCCCCATTTTCCCAGATTTTTCTCCCTCCCAATTTTTCCCTGCTTCCCCCATTTTTCCCATTTCCTCTGATTTTTCTTCCCCTCATTTTTCCCCATTCCCCGTAGCCTCTCCCGACAGCTTCGAGGACGATTACGACGACGTCTCCATGCCGATCCGACCGGGCCCGCCGAAAAAGGTGAATCCCAAACATTCTAAAAATTCCCTAAAATAAACAGAAAATCTCCAACTCCCAAATCTCCAATAATGAGAAACAATTCGCAATTTCCTTAAAAAATCCCAAAATTCCCAAAAATCAAAAAAATTAATTTTGCCTAAAACTCGAATTTTGGGATTTAATTCCATCTAAAAATGGGAATATTCGGGATTTAGTTTTAAACTAAAAAAATTGGAATTTGGAGATTTAATTTTGCCTAAAAATGGGAATTTTGGGGATTAAATTTCCATCCAAAAATTGGAATTTTGGGATTTAATTTCATCTTAAAATGGGAATTTTGGGAATTAATTCCATCAAAAAATGGGAATTCTTTGGGATTTAACTTCATGTTAAAATGGGAATTTCTGGGATTAACTTTATATAAAAACGGAATTTTGGGATTAATTTTATCTAAAAAATGGGGAATTCTTTTGGGATTAAATCTCCATCCAAAAATGGGAATTTTGGGATTTAATTCCACATCTTTTAAAATGGAAATTTCTGGGATTAATTCTATCTAAAAAACGGGAATTTTGGGAATGAATTCCATCAAAAAATGGGGATTTTTGGGATTAGATTTCATGGAAAAAATGGGAATTTCTGGGATTTAATTTTCACATTAAAATGGGAATTTTGGGAATTAATTCCATCCAAAAAATTGGAATTTTGGGATTTAATTTTGTCTTAAGATGGGAATTTCTGGGATTAATTCTATCTAAAAAAACGGGAATTTTGGGAATGAATTCCATCAAAAAATGGGAATTTTTGGGATTAGATTTCATGGAAAACGGGACTTTTGGGGTTTAACCCCCAGATTTCCCCCAATGTTTCTCCCCCAGGCGTGTACTCTGCTGGCGGGCCCCTCGGCGGTCTCCTGCGGCGGCGTCCCTGCCGCCGCCGGAGGAGCTGGAGCTGAAAGGCCCGCGGGCGGAGCTGAGCCCGCGGCGGGCGGAGCTGAGCCCGCGGCGGCTCGAGCGCGGCGCCCGGCGCTGGGGAGGCTCGGGCGCGGCGGGAGCGCGGCTGCGCTGGCGCTGCTGCTGGCCCTGGGCGCTCCTTGGGCGGGACTGCGCTGCTGGCGGCGGCGCTGGGCAAACGTGAGCGGCGAAAACCGGAGACGGCTCTCGGAAACGGAACTCTGGGAGATCCGTCTGGGAATTCTGGGAGAGATCCATCCAATAATGGGAATTTGGGGAGAAATCCACCAGAAACGGGGAACTCTGGGCAGATCCGTCTGGGAATGGGGATCTGGGGAGAGATCTGTCCAAAACGGGAACTCTGGGCAGATCCACCTGGGAATGGGGATCTGGGGAGAGATCCATCCAACAATGGGAACTCTGGGGAGATCCGCCTGGGAATTCTGGGAGAGATCTGTCCAGAAACGGGAACTCTGGGGAGAGATCCGCCTGGGAATGGGGATTTGGGGGAGAGATCCATCCAATAATGGGAATTTGGGGAGAAATCCATCCAAAACGGGAACCCCTGGGAGAGATCCATCTGGGAATGTGGATTTGGGAGAGAAATCCATTGAATAATGGGAATTCTGGGGAGAGATCCATCCAAAACGGGAATTCTGGGAGAGATCCATCTGGGAATGGGGATTTGGGAGAAATCCATTCAATAATGGGGATTTGGGGAGCAAATCCATCCAAAACGGAACTCTGGGGAGAGATCCATCTGGGAATTCTGGGGAGAGATCCATCCAAAAAATGGGAACTCTGGGGAGAGATCCATCTGGGAATGGGGATTCTGGGGAGAAATCCATTCAATAATGGAGTTCTTGGGAGAATTCCATCCAGAAACGGAATCTCTGGGGAGAATTCCATCCAAAAAATGGGAATTCTAGGAGAAATCCATCAAAAAATGGGAATTCGGGTTTTAATTCCATCCAGAAATGGGAATTTGGGGAGAAATCCATCCAAAATGGGAATTCGGCTGGTTCT
>JAPFBE010000836.1:0-24500 GCA_034336665.1 Luscinia megarhynchos | reverse complement strand
ACTGTTTGGTGTGTTGGCTTTGCTTGCTGCTTAAATTGTTGGGCTTTTGCAGTTTTATATATCATAAAAGCTTAGCCTGTTATGTTGTTTCTAAAATTCACTTGAGGGGCACTCATATATATATATATACACACACATATATTTATATTTATATTTATATTTATATTTATATTTATATTTATATTTATATTTATGTTTATTTATACTTTTATTTATATTTATACTTTTATTTATACTATGTTTATATTTATACTTATATATATTTATACTTATATTTATTCTTTTATTTATACTTATGTTTATATATTTATATTTATATTTATATTTATATTTATATTTATATTTATATTTATACTTTTATTTATATACTTATGTTTATACTATACTATATATTTATACTTATATTTATACTTATATTTATACTTATGTTTTATGTTTATATTTTATATTTATATTTATATTTATATTTATATTTTATATTTATATTTATATTTATATTTATATTTATACTTATTTACTTTACACAAAGCAGTGAGAGCTGAGCAGTGGAAGAGATGCAGATGTGCAGCAGGATGCAGCTCCTGGAGCTCTCCTCTGAGGAGATCAATCCAGCCAGTAGCTTGCACTGTGCTCTGGGAGGTGTGAGTGGGGAGGGATGAATAATACACCAATTTTAGGACACTAAAGGAATTTCAGAGCTTCAGCAGCTGTGTCCTCAGTTTTGGCTTTTCCAAGGCACAGTTTGGCACTGCCGCCTCCTGAGGCAGAGCTCACCGCGCTTGTCCTACGCGTTTCCAGCCCTGAGGTCCTGCTTGCCACCGCGAGGAAAGCCAGCAGCAACACTCCTAAATAGCTGCACCAGTTTATTCTGTTGTTGTTTGCTGCCAGGAGAAAGGACCTTGCTGGTAACATCCACCTGCGCTTTCGCCAAGAGCTGCAGTTAATTTTCAGAAGGAGAGGTGCAGCGGCACTTCCCAGCCACAAACAGCATGTGGGACAGCCCTGGCTCAAGAGCACCTGCTGTGCTGAGGGGCTGTGTGCCCAGCCTGGGGCTGGGCAGGCAGGGAATGACTGAGCTCAGCCTGGCCTCCCCTTTTCTGGAAGAAAAATACACAGAAGGGGTTTCATACACACAAACCTGCAAAGGCTCGGTAATTATCTGTGTTTCCAACCGGGCCAGTCACTTTTCTCCATGGCCTCTTCCACACCTCAAAACTGGAATTCATCGCTCACTGCCTCACTGTGTTGAAGCCAGGGCACAAACGCTTCCCACAAGGCCTGGGCATGCATTTCTGCTCCTCTCGATTTCAAACTCACAAGGGACCCATTTCACCTTGTGACATCACAGGACTATTCTCTATGTTCCTGTTACCTCCTGTTGTGTTCTACTGAGAAGCTGACTGATTCTGTGAGGGAAGCTGATTCTGCCAGAGGCATTTTCCAATAATAACTTCGCTGGAAACTCAGGTTTTTTCAGATCTATCAGCCCTCTGATAATAATTTTTCTCCCCACTTTCACCTAGCCAGCTTTTTGTTGGGTAAATCCCCAAACTGCAGTGTGGAAATGACTTGGCACCAAGAGCATTGCTTAGCCAGGAGAAGTCTCATTTCCAGTGCAGGGTTACGCATCCCACACCACAGCTGATCCCATCTGGGCTGAGAGCATCCCCTGCTCATCACAGGCACCACATTCCCAGGCCAATCACTCAAAAATCGATTCACTCATGTGCACCCCGTTAAAATGAATAATATGTGTTAGTGTGCAGGCACAGTGTGCATTGAGTCAGTGCCTTGCATGTGCAGTAAAATATTCAAGTGCTTGGGCAACCTCTGGAGCTCCTCCTGTACTTCTGGAGTTGTGGCTTTGTCTTCATACACTATAAAATTGGCATTGACAATGTCCAGTTATCAGCCTCAGGTTTCTATATTTCCTTTGTATTTCTGAAGGCCACAGGAACTCATTTTAACTCCCAGGCTTCTCATTTCACTGCACTGTAATTATCTTATTGATTCTTTTGTACACTTATTTACTGTTTTTTCTTCTCCTGTTGGATAAGTGTACAATAACTAAACTGACCTGAATTAGGTAACTGTCACCAATATTTAAAACTTAATGACATTTTCAAAATTACATAAGTAATCCAAGCATAAAAATGATTCTTTATGATGCCATTTCAGAGCAAGTGGCACCAAATCCTCATCATGCAATATCGTGCCTCAGAACCATTAAACACAAGCCATCACCACATTTCTCTCCTATCTCAGCTCCATATTCTTTTTATTTATACACTGTGTCCTTTCTCTATTTGGACTGAAGCATCTGGGAGATGCAAAATGGAATATTCAACATCTTAATCTAGCCTCAATGTATTACATTATCTTCTTAGCTACACACATGTAATCTCTCTGTATTTCAGGAACGAGAATTTATCCTTTGATATTCAGAGGCAGCTTTGTGCCTGCCTTACATTTCCCGCAGACCTGCCAGTGCCACTTCAAGAGATGATTCACCCCCAAGGCACCGAATTTAAATCCAGTGTAGAGTCTGCGTGCTCTGCAGTGTCACGAGACTGAAAGATAGCTGTGCCCAAACACTGTGCTGAGCTGGGGCTGGAGGCAGCTGTGCCCTCTGCAATGACCCAGCACAGACTGGAGCTCAGTGAAATCCCAGCTCGGCTGCAGCAAGAAGGCTCCGGCAGTAGAAGGGAAATAATGAATCGGCAGGTGCTGGAGGCTGTGAGGGGCAGGGCTGGCTGCCCCCAGTCGCCCGAGCAGAGAGGGGCAGTGTCCCGCGGCGCGGCCCCCTCAGGCCGCTGTCACCCCGCCCGGGCAGGCTCACCTGAAGGCCGGCGTCCCCGCGGGCTTGCAGCTGTCAGCGCCGATCCGGGAGATGAGCCTGGTGACAGCAACGAGGATGGCGATGTTCACCTCGCGGGAGGGACGGGGGTGGTCAGGGCACGTTCTGCTGGGTCAGGGGCAGGTTCTGGTGGGTCAGGGCGGGTTCTGGTGGGTCAGGGCACGTTCTGCTGGGTCAGGGCGGAGTTCTGCTGGGTCAGGGCAGGTTCTGGTGGGTCAGGGAGCAGGTTCTGCTGGGTCGGGGGCAGGTTCTGCTGGGTCAGGAGGCGGGTTCTGGTGGGTCAGGAGCAGGTTCTGGTGGGTCAGGGGCACGTTCTGCTGGGTCGGGGGCGGGGTTCTGGTGGGTCAGGAGCGGGTTCTGGTGGGTCAGGGGCAGGTTCTGCTGGGTCAGGGCAGGTTCTGGTGGGTCAGGGCAGGTTCTGGTGGGTCAGGGGGCAGGTTCTGCTGGGTCAGGAGACGAGGTTCTGGTGGGTCAGGGGCAGGGTTCTGGTGGGTCAGGGGCACGTTCTGCTGGGTCAGGGGCAGGTTCTGTGGTGGGTCAGGGGGCACGTTCTGCTGGGTCAGGGGCAGGTTCTGGTGGGTCAGGGCACGTTCTGGTGGGTCAGGGGCACGTTCTGGTGGGTCAGGGGGCACGTTCTGGTGGAGTCGGGGGCAGGTTCTGGTGGGTCAGGGGCAGGTTCTGCTGGGTCAGGAAGCAGGTTCTGGTGGGTCAGAGGCAGGTTCTGCTGGGTCAGGGCAGGTTCTGCTGGGTCAGGGGCAGGTTCTGGTGGGTCAGGGAGCAGGTTCTGCTGGGTCAGAGGCAGGGTTCTGCTGGGTCAGAGGCAGGTTCTGCTGGGTCAGGGCAGGTTCTGCTGGGTCAGGAGGCAGGTTCTGGTGGGTCAGGGCAGGTTCTGCTGGGTCAGGGGCACGTTCTGCTGGGTCAGGGGCACGTTCTGCTGGGTCAGGGCAGGGTTCTGGTGGGTCAGGGGCAGGGTTCTGGTGGGTCGGGGCACGTTCTGCTGGGTCAGGAGCAGGTTCTGACTGGTTTGGGCTGCCCTGGGGGAGCTGTGCAATCCCACAGCAAACAGAACCCCCTGGGCTGTCTGTCTGCCCAGAGGAGCTCTCCAGGGTGGGGCTGGTGCAGTTTGCAGCCCAAGAGGGGCTCCTGCTGTCGCTTCCCCTCGCTGGCTGCACAAGCCTGGCTGGGTGCTTTGCCAGCCCAGGATGCCCAGCACAAATGAACACCCTGACTGGGAGTAAATTCCTTTTGTGGGCAGCCTCGGTGTCCGATTCCCTGTTCGTGCCCCTCTGCTGCCACAGCTGCTCCCCAAATCCTGCTGCAGCCCGCTCTGAGCCTCGCGTCCACGGCAGCAGCGAGAGGGGAGAATCGTGCCACGCCGAGCCCTGCCCTTCAGAGCCCCTCTTTCTGGCGTTGGGTCCAGCTTAGAAACATCAATAAAAGGAAAGAAATTCCCGGCAGAAAATTGGGAAATCTTGAGAAAGACCAACACTACAAAATGCTCCACAAAAGAAAAGGCACAGGTGAAGGAAGAAGGAAATCTTTACCACTCAAAGGAAATTTGGCAGAGGCTGTCTTGCTGATGCAAAGACCTTGGGTTTAAAGAAAGAAAAAGGCAGACAATGAGAAGGTTAAAGACACATTTTTCCCCTTCCTGTCCAAAGCTGCACATCAGCTACAAAACACCAACATCAGGGTAGAAAAACTATCCTGAGCTACAGAACAAAAAGAAAAGACTTGAAAAAAGTGCAGCTCCTAGCTCAATAATCATCCTCCACTTTGGCATAAATATTCTAATTCTGAGGGACGAGAGGGTGAATTAAAAGATGTTTAGAATTTGATTATAATGATTTCCTTGGGTTTTTATCAAATCTCCTGAGCCAGTTTTTAGTTTTAGGTTTCTAGGGGCAGATCATCACCTGGTGTAGAATCAGAGCATATCTGAAATGGTTCATTTTGCCTTGAATTTATCCAGAGGGATCCAGCTCCTCAGTAACAAGTGTGCTTGTTCAATGAGCTTTAACAGGTGAAATTCAATGGTCCTGGGATCACCTTCCCCATTCCTACCACATCATATCTTGTAAATAACTTCTGTAAATCCCCTGAGTGGCACCAGCAGGGAAAATAACAACTGGCAGGGCAGCAGTGAGGGGCTGCCAGCTCCCTCCCTGCCCTGCTCACTGATGCTTCCCCACAGAATTCCTGAACTCTGCCACGGCTGGGGAGCACCAAGGGCAGCAGATGCTGACAACAAAACAAACCCTCCTGCAGAGCTTTTCTTTGATGCCTCCTGTCAGAAATTCAGTGCTCTGTCCAGTTGGGTTTGTCCCACTGAACGCTACGTCCCAGGCAGCTCGGGCTGAGCTCAGTTTGCTTTGCAAATTAATGGCATTAATTTTATTTTTTGTGAAGCTGCTTTTAAGAGAGGATGATACGAGGCTGTGTGGTGTGGTTTGGGGTGTGGGGCAGAGGAATCTTAACACCTTCAGGTGTGGGTACAAGCAAAGTCCTGCATACAGAAGGAACTGTTTCCTTCATCAAATCCCTGGACTCCAGCCCCAAGGAAAGAGAATATCTGGAAGGTTCACTAGAGCTGGAACCAGAAAAGCCACGTGAACATCCCTGACCAGCCAATCTATCCCACCTGAACATCCCTGAGCTGCCCTACCTGAACCCAGCAAACCCACCTGAACACCCCTGACCTGAACAATCTGAACCCAGCAAACTCACCTGAACATCCCTGAGCTGATCAATCTGCCCTACCTGAACCCAGGAAACCCACCTGAACAGCCCTGACAAGCCAATGTATCCTACCTGAGAGCAAACTCACCTGAACACCCTACCTGAACCCAGCAAACTCACCTGAACACCCCTGACCTGCCAATCTATCCCACCTGACAGCAAACTCACCTGAACCCCCTGAGCTAATCTGAACCCAGCAAACCCACCTGAACAGCCTGACCTTCCAATCTGAACCCAGCAAACCCACCTGAACATCCCTGACCTGCTCTACCTGAACCCAGCAAACCCACCTGAACACCCCTGACCTGAACAATCTGAACCCAGCAAACCCACCTGAACCCCGCCTCAGCCCAGCAGCCCAGCCCAAGGCCAGGGCAGAGCAGAGCCCTGAGGCGCTCTGCAGCAGCAGCCTGGGCACCCTGAGAGAGCACAGCTCTGCCTGCTGTGCTGCACCTACCAGGATGACAAACATTGCTGGTGCCACAAAAGCCCAGATTGCTCCATCCTCCAGGGACAGCCAGCAGCTGTGGGGGAAAGCAGAGTTGTGTTGGAGGAAACACACTGACAGTCATTCAATTAGTCATGTTGCTAATTAAAAAAAACCCAACTTGCAGAACAACTAAAGCAGAGTGCACAAGGCTGATGAATTCTGGAGGCAGATGTGAGGAAGCCACAGCAGGAGGGAAGCTCCTTTGCCCCTCCCTGGGGGGATCCAAGGTGGGATCCCACCCGGGTTTGTCACAGCCAGTGGCTCCTCTCTGCCCCAGCCCAGGGGGGCAGAGCTGGGAAGGAGAGGAAATGTTCCATTTTGTAATGTTTGTACCCGGGCACAGCTGTCCTGTCAGTGCTGGAGCACTGGGAATGTCCCACTGCAGGGAATTTGTCCCACTGCATGAATTTGTCCCACTGCGGGGAATTTGTCCCACTGCAGGGAATTTGCTCTCACTGCAGGGAATTTGTCCCACTGCAGGGGAATTTTTCCCACTGCAGGGGAATTTGTCTCACTGCAGGGAATTTGTCCCACTGCAGGGGAATTTGTCTCACTGAGTGAATTTGTCCCACTGCAGGGAATTTGTCTCACTGAGTGAATTTGTCCCACTGACTGAATTTGTCCCACTGACTGAATTTGTCCCACTGCAGGGAATTTGTCTCACTGCAGGGAACTTGTCTCACTGCAGGGAACTTGTCTCACTGACACTCTCTGAGCTGGGGCTGGCAGCACAGCCACCCCCACAGCCCCTCCTGCAGCCCCAGACATCAACCAGCTCACCACAGGTGAATTATTTTAGGAGTTAAATCCTATGGTGTTCTTTCAGATAAATTTGCTCTTCTTTTCCTAAATTAGAAATTAATTTTTCCAAGTTCTGGGCATTATCCATTCCAGACTCCAGGTGTGACTGCAGTTTTTCTCCAGAAGATTGAGCATCTTTAATCAATGATTACTCTCATCTTGGTGCAAATTTCCCCCCGAGCAAGGAGCTCACTGAGGAGCTCTTCAGTGAAAGCAGGAAAAACATCTCAGGAGTTTTGTGCATCACCAGAGAAGCAGACTGGGGCTCCTGTGTTTCTGATGCCCACACAGGTTCTCCAGCAGACTCTCCCCAGGGGGATCCTGCAGCCCCCAGCCCAGCAGCACACCTCCCAAACTTCCTCCCCACCAGGCTCTGTGAGGTTCCTGCCACTCACTTGCCACTCTCCCCATAGCTGTCAGGGATGAGGGATGCAGAGATGACACAGATCACCAGTGGGCAGCCCTGCAGAGAAAGGCAGAAGCAACATCAGGAATAGAAGTGCAGCTCAGTGAGCCCTGCCAGCTCTTTGTATGAACAGAACAGCTCAGAGCCATCTTCAAATTCACGTCTAACTGGACATCCTCCTGCAGCCCTTTGATCCAACATGCTTAAACCAACTGCTGTCAGACAAACAAAACTACTTTTTAATAAAGTACTAGTTTAACTGTTAAACTGAGTCAGTGCTAATTCCTTGGCAATCACAGTCCCCTTTAGCCTGGGTTTGGTGGATGGACTTTCTGCCTCTGCTGTCCAGGCAGGGGAAGAACATCAGCCTGATTTTAACCTCTTTTCCCCAGGTAAGAGCATTTTAACCTCTTTCCCCAGGTAGAAGTGATTTTAACCTCTTTCCCCAGGTAAGTGATTTTAACCTTTTTCCCCGGGTAAGAGCATTTAACCTCTTTCCCCCAGGTAAGTGATTTTAACCTCTTTCCCCAGGTAAGAGCATTTAACCTTTCCCCAGGTAAAAGAGCATTTTTGGCAAGGAGAGCAGTTTCTCACAGGGGATGCAGCAGGGAGCAGGGTGAGAGGACACGAGAGTGGTGACATGGGTTACCCAGAGCATCACACCCAGCATAGTATACTATATATTACATACTATATGTTATATATATTATATATTACATACTATATATTACATACTATATGTTATATATGATGTATTATTTAATGGATATAACCTTGTGCTATACTGAGGAGACTTAAATAAGCAGCTACAAATGCTTACCCCCACCCAAGTCCATAGTAGTACAAGTGCTTGCTCTCCTCTGAGCCAAACACTTTGATCACCATGCTGTACAGGTGCAACCCCTCCACACAGCATCCAGGCAAAGCACGCACTCAGGAAGAAAAAAATGGAGGAGAATGGCCAATATCTTGCAAGGCAGCTGAATGAAGAGTAGAAAGGGAATGCATTGGCTCCTGGTGATACAGTCACATTGGTTTTTTCTTTTTTATTTCTATAGACATTTATAGGCTAAATGCTAGAAATTGCTGAAGTAAAACTGTCTTAAAAAGAAAAAAAATTATTGCCTTAAAAAGACAATAGACAATTCCATTTTTTTCTACTGCATTTTCAGATAGCTTCAGAGTAATAAATCCTCTTACCTTAAAAAAAACCACCAATGTATAATGAAAATTGAGGCTTTTCCTGTACAGACTCCCTTGGACATTCGTAATGCAAATCCAATGGGACTACATGTATTCAAAAAAGCAATAAGTTTGGGGGTTAATTCATGTAAGTGAGGTCTGTATGTGGTTTGGTATTTCACAAAGTTCAGTGACATATTATTAAAAGCAGATTAGCTTATTGACAAAAGCTGTAAGAGCCTTTCAGTTAATTTTTATCATAAGGCTATAAAATCCATTTTAATGCCTTTTGATTTCTACCAGAAAGATTAGACCACAAAAATATAAATGCAACATAAAGCTGACTTACAGGGCCAGTTCTGTCAAATGGAAAATTTCCAACTTTTGAGTAGCCAAACAATCTGGATCACGAAGCAGCAGAAAAAATAACACACAGTGAAGCAGCAGGAGGCTGGTCTGTGTATAATTTTGTGTAATACCCAGTTTCAGATTTGCACAGAAAATCCACAACAAAGTTGCTGCTCATTCTGGTGGGTTTTTTTTTCTTTTTTGCCTTAATTGTGCTTAGAATTACTCTTATGTGCCAAAAGCTGCCCTGAGTAAAAGCACTGGGAAGCTGAGCCTGTGCACTCCCCTGCACCACTTGAGCAGAACACTCTGAAAAGCAGATCTGGCTCTTGCTGCTCTCAGAGCTGACAGCCAGAGCCAGCCAGCAGCAAGGTCTCCATTATTGCTGATGAGAAAGTAAAGTAGAATTTCAGAAAGGCCTCCCAAAAATTGTGTTGTCTTTTGTTTTTTACTGAGGATGGTGTTAAAACACACAGGTAATTTTATAGATGTCACAAACAAAAGCTGCTTTGTTTCACCTCTCTGTTTGAAAGCTTCCAGCAAAGCCAGGCAGGAGTTCTGAGTGAGAAACAGATATACCCCTGATCCAGGTAACAGAGACATTTGATTTTCTGGTTGTGCTGGAAAAAACCCAGGGCTGGCTAACACCTTATGCTTCAATTTTAATTTTCCTGTGTCTAAATAATATTCCCATTTTCCCCACAAAACACACCCAGGTGTTTGGAAGGCTTTAGAAACCTAAAGAACTGTGGGTGGTTAATTATTTTAATTGCATGCTGCAGTTTGGGCACCTGTTGCAAAAAGGATGCTCTCCAGTCTAGCAGAGGGAGTAACTAAGAAAAAAAACCTGAAGGAACAAATCTCTCACTGAAAAGTCCAAGGAAGTCACCAGAGGCCATGAGGGGCCAGCAAAGGGACTGGGCAGAGCAGGAAAAAAATGTGTGTACAAAGATATTTCCCTTTTCTGGAAGAAAGACACCCTGGTTTTGGGAATAATTGCCTTCTGGAACACGCCATGATCAGCTAAGAGTATCATTCCAGCACTATTGATGGAAGGTGTCAATGAGCAGCTTTTCATAAATAAATAAATCAGTTGGTGTGATGGAAAGACAAAGCCTTGTTTGTGAAGACAGAGCTTTTGTAAACGATCATTTAGCACTTCAATTACAGCTGCAATTAAAGATATTTAGGTGCTGTCGAAGGCAGCACAGAGCAGGTGAGGACAGGAGAGCAGTAAAAGGATGAATCCCAACCCCTGAACTCAAGAGGGCTCACTATAAAAAATATAAAAGCTCAGCAGACAGTATTTACATCACCTTTAGTCAACTTTGACATTTTACTGTTATCCTGTACAATTACAGAGGAGGGAGGGCTAAAAAAATCTCCAGATTCTGTGAAGGATTTCACTTCACAAATGCTGTAAAAGCAGGTCTGGCTGTCTTGTGCTGCTGTGCCCCATTTCACCAGAGCAGGTTTGGAAAAACCTGCAGCTGTGCAAACTGCAGCTGGAATTTGTGTGAGCTCAGCTGAACAGGCTGGGCAAACCTGCACCTGTAAAAACTGCAGCTGGAATCTGTGTGAGCTGGGCTGGGCTTAAGGGAAACCTGCACCTGTAAAACTGCGGCTGGAATTTGTGTGAGCTGGGCTGGGCTTAAGGGAAACCTGCACCTGTAAAACTGCAGCTGGGTCTGTGTGACTGGGCTGGGCTTTAAGGGAAACCTGCAGCTGTAAAACTGCAGCTGGAATTTGTGTGAGCTCAGCTGAACAGGCTGGGCAAACCTGCACCTGTAAAACTGCACCTGGGTCTGTGTGAGCTGGGCTGGGCTTAAGGGGAAAACCTGCAGCTGTAAAACTGCAGCTGGGTCTGTGTGAGCTGGGCTGGGCTTAAGGGAAAACCTGCAGCTGTAAAACTGCAGCTGGAATCTGTGTGAGCTGGGCTGGACTTAAGGGAAAACCTGCACCTGTAAAACTGCAGCTGGGTCTGTGTGTGAGCTGGGCTGGACAAACCTGCACCTGTAAAACTGCAGCTGGGTCTGCGTGAGCTGGGCTGCCCCCAATGACCCTCCAGACTCCAGAGCTGCCCCCAATGACCCCCCAGACCCTGGAGCTGCCCCCTCACATGACCCCCCACACCCCGAGCTGCCCCGAGCCTGACCCCCAGACCCCGGAGCTGCCCCCAGCTGACCCCCAGACCCCGGAGCCGCCCCCCAGCTCCCCCCCCCGCCCCGGGAGCCCCCAGCCCCTCGGGGCACTCACGGTGGACGGTTGAGCTGGAAGCTGCCCAGCAGCAGCACCTGGGCCAGCAGCACGGCGCAGGACAGGTTGGTGTGGATGTGGTACCGCTGGTTCCTGATGGTGCTCACCGACCTGCAGGGACACGGAGAGCTCAGGGCAGCCCCGGGCTTTCGGCAGCGCTGGAACTGCCCCTGGGGCACAGGGTGGGCACCAGCAGATGTGTGCACACGGGACTGGCAGTGACAGAACCTCAGGGAGGGTGGCACAGCACCAACAGAGCGTGTGATACAACAACAGTGAAGGGTTTGAGATGATAGCAATAACGTGTTTGATGTGATATCAATAAAGGGTTTGATACAATATCAATAAAGGGTGTGATACGATATCAATAAAGGGTTGATACCATATCAATAAAGGATTTGATACCATATCAATAAAGGATTTGATACGATATCAATAAAGGGTTTGATATGATATCAATAAAGGGTTGATACCATATCAATAAAGGGTTTGATATGATATCAATAAAGGGTATGATACAATATCAGTAAAGGATTTGATACATTATCAATAAAGGATTTGATACGATATCAATAAAGGATTTGATACGATATCAATAAAGGGTTTGATACGATATCAATAAAGGGTTTGATACCATATCAATAAAGCTTTCATATTATATCAATAAAGGTTTGATATGCTATCAATAAAGGGTTTGATACAATATCAGTAAAGGTTTGATATAACATCAATAAAGGTTTGATATTATGTCAATAGAGGTTTGATATAATATCAATAAAGGTTTGATATGATGTCAATAAAGGTTTGATATGATGTCAATAAAGGTTTGATGTCAATAAAGGTTTGATATGCTATCAGTAAAGGTTTGATATAACACCAATAAAGGTTTGATATGCTGTCAATAGAGGTTTGATATAATATCAATAAAGGTTTGATATAACATCAGTAAAGGTTTGATATGCTATCAGTAAAGGTTTGATATAACATCAATAAAGGTTTGATATGATGTCAATAAAGGTTTGATATAACACCAATAAAGGTTTGATATGATGTCAATAAAGGTTTGATGTCAATAAAGGTTTGATATGCTATCAGTAAAGGTTTGATATAACACCAATAAAGGTTTGATATGCTATCAGTAAAGGTTTGATATAACACCAATAAAGGTTTGATATGCTATCAGTAAAGGTTTGATATAACACCAATAAAGGTTTGATATAACACCAATAAAGGTTTGATATAACACCAATAAAGGTTTGATGTAACACCAATAAAGGTTTGATGTAACACCAATAAAGGTTTGATATAACACCAATAAAGGTTTGATATGCTATCAGTAAAGGTTTGATATAACACCAATAAAGGTTTGATATAACACCAATAAAGGTTTGATCCTGGAGCACCACGCCCCCTCCCCGAGCAGCCCCCCTGGCCAGGCTGGAACGGGCAGGTCCTCCCCCTCAGCTGAACACAGCGCCAACAGGCAGATGTTGGACTTGGTTTTTTTGTTTGATTTTGCCACACATCATGCTCTCAATCCAAGTATGACCAGCGCAGATCTTGAAACTTGGAAATAACAAACTGGAGAAAACAAACACTGCAATCAGTTTACTCAGATTCAGCAAGTCCTTTTCCCCAGAAACTGGCCTCTTAACAGAGTGTCCAAAATGCATGCTTAGGCACAGAAAACAAAAATCCAGCTCTTAAGTGGAGCAATCTGGTTTAGTGTGTGAAGGAGACAAGAATCCCATCCCTGCTGTGCTCCTGAGGTGCTGCACGACCTCGGACAAGCTGCTTCACCCTTGGTCGGGTGCTCTGGTTTTTATTTAGACACAAACCTTTGTGAAACCTTTTTTCCCAGAAATATTTGTATGGAGCCCAGCTGAGCCTCACACTCATTTGTGAGCACACAGAGGACTAAAGGCCCTGAGTGCCACAAGCAACCCAAAAATGGGGGCACAGGGGGTCCTGCAGCCCCTGCTCACTGGAGTTCAGAGCAAGACCTACAAACCTCTTTGCAAGATTCCTGAGCTATAGCAGAGTTTAAAAAAAAATTAAAAATCTCTCACGAGATGGAAATAGCCTGCTATATAAAGACCATCCCATTTCAGGAAACGAAAGTAATTTAGAAATAACCAACCAAGCGTTGCAAATACATGGGCAGAATCTAATTAAGGCAGGTTGTAGAATTAACAGCCTTTGTTTAATCTGAGTACCTGAAGGGATCCTACCCAGTGGCCTGGAATGCTGTGCAGCCCCTCTGCCCGCAGGGGAAATTCGGATTACTCACTGAGAGCACGGCTGAAGGTGACGAAAGCGTGATGGTGAGGCAGAGGATGGACAGGGCACAGCCGACCGTGAGGGTGATGGAGGACAGGGCCACCTGGTGTCCTCTGCCTCAGCTGCACACGGAAACAGGGCAGGTGTGAACAGAGAGGGAGGGCTCTTGAAACACACACAGTGAGTGGGGTCTGAACAGACAGAGAGTGAGGAGGGGTCTGAACAGACAGAGAGTGAGGAGGGGTCTGAATAAACACAGTGAGGAGAGGTCTGAACACACACAGTGAGGAGGGGTCTGAACACACACAGTGAGGAGGGGTCTGAACACACACAGTGAGTGGGGTCTGAACAGACACAGTGAGGAGGGGTCTGAACACACACACAGTGAGGAGGGGTCTGAATAAACACACACACAGTGAGGAGGGCTCTGAACACACACAGAATTAGGTGGGGTCGCCCTGCAGCATCCCTGTGCCAGAGCAGGATGCTGCTCGGGGTCAGCACCGGGATGGGAGCTGCCAAAACTCCCACAGCACAGGCACAGACCTGCCAGGACAGCGAGTGCCCCCTGTGCCCCCCCTGCCAGCATCCCCAGAACCAGCCGGGTCCTGGCAGCTCCAAACCCACTCCCACAGCACAGGCACACACCTGCCAGGACACCGAGTGCCCCTGTGCCAGCCTCCCAGCTAGCATCGCCAGAACCAGCCGGGTCCCTGGCAGCTCCAAACCCACTCCCACAGCACAGGCACACACCTGCCAGGACACCGAGTGCCCCTGTGCCAGCCCTGCCAGCATCGCCAGAACCAGCCGGGTCCTGGCAGCTCCCACAGCACAGGCACACACCTGCCAGGACACCGAGTGCCCCTGTGCCAGCCCTGCCAGCATCGCCAGAACCAGCCGGGTCCTGGCAGCTCCAGAGAGCTCCCACAGCACAGGCACACACCTGCCAGGGCAGCGAGTGCCCCCTGTGCCCCCCCTGCCAGCATCCCCAGAACCAGCCGGGTCCTGGCAGCTCCAGGGCTGGAGCAGCGTGTCTGTAAATACACACACACACACACAGAGCTGTTAGTGTAAATACACACACACACAGAGTTGGGATTTTGTAAATACACACACACACACAGGGCTGTTTGTGTGAATACACACACACAGATGGGTTTGTGTAAACACACACACATAAACACACACACACACAGAGCTGTGTTTGTACAAGGACACACACACAGGGCTGTTTGTGTAAATACACACACATAAACACAGTTGGGATTTTGTAAATACACACACAGGGCTGTTTGTACACACACACACACACACTCACAGTTGTGTTTGTACACACACAGGGCTGTTTGTGTAAATACACACACACTCACAGTTGGGTTTTTGTAAATACACACACACACAGAGCTGTGTTTGTACACACACACTCTCACAGTTGTGTTTGTACACACACAGGGCTGTTTGTGTAAATACACACACACAGACACACACACAGCTGGGATTTTGTAAATACACACACACACAGAGCTGTTGGTGTAAATACACACACACACACAGAGTCACAGTTGTGTCTGTACACACACAGGGCTGTTTGTCCAGCACACACTCACACACAGAGCTGTGTTTGTACACACACACACACAGATGGGTTTGTGTAAATACACACACACACACTCACAGCTGGGATTTTGTAAATACACACACACAGAGCTGTTGGTGTAAATACACACACACACACACACACACAGAGAGTCACAGTTGTGATTTTGTAAATACACACACAGGGCTGTTTGTGTAAATAAACACACACACACACTCACAGCTGGGATTTTGTAAATACACACACAGAGCTGTTGGTGTAAATACACACACACACAGAGTCACAGTTGTGTTTGCACACACACACAGGGTTGTTTGTGTAAATACACACACACACAGAGTCACAGTTGTGATTTTGTAAATACACACACACACAGAGTCACAGTTGTGTCTGTACACACACACTCATAGCTGTTTGTACACACACAGGGCTGCCTGTCCAGCCCCCCCCCCAGAGCCCCCAGCCCATTCTGAGCCCCTGCCCTGCCCGGGGGCTGCACCCCGAGGCAGAGCCCAGCTGGGCAAACCTGGCCCAGCCCCGGGTTTATCTGCAGCACCTTCTGCCAATTCCACCTGTGAAATTCAACCTGTAACTCCCCATGCTCTGCTCTGTGTTAAACCTGGGCACACAAGGCAACAGGCACAGCCTGGTCTGGCCACTCCTCTTAAATTAATCACTGTGTTTCCATTTTCCATGCAAGTTCTCATAAAAGAATGACAAAAAAGCCACACCCAACAAAGGGAGCCAGGCAGCATTAATGTGTAATCAGTAGAACAGAGCTAGGCAGGAAAAACTTCTCATCCCTGAAGAGAATTTTCAAACATTTTTCCTGACTTGATTTTTGGACAGACTTGACATTTTCATAAACCAAAGGAAAAAAATTAGTAATCAAAAGTTTTTCATTTTGATCCTTGAAATACTGCATTTCTATTTCAATCTTGCTTCACTATTAATTAAATCCCAAGCTGAAAACACACTCAAAACATTTATTTATTATTAAAAAATACTAAAAGGAATGATATCTTTTCCAAAACTCTTTTTACAGCCAATTTTTCCCATAAAAACTGGTCCTTTCACATATGTTTGGGATTTTCTATTCTTTTCCACACGCACAATAAAACCTCCCACCCAAATGAAGCATTTCATTAGAGGTTATCAAACTGAAGCAGCTCCACCAATAAACTGCCCATTAAAACTCCTCTAAGGAGAGCAGTGCTCTGAACTAGCTGCCACAGCACACCTGGGTGAGGTGAGCTCTGGCTTTGGGGGGTGACAGGAGCAATTTGTGAGAAGCACCTGGGCTGTCGTTAATTAAGAACAATTTCAATAAATTCCAGTGCTCTGATAAGGGCTGATGTTACCTCAGCTCACCTCAGCTTGTCTTTTGAAAGCCTACAGACTTCCTGCGTGATTGGAACATAAACCAGCAATTTGGGATGTTCCTGTAGTCAGCACACAAAACACTAATCAGGCTGTAATGCTCTTATTAAAGAAAACAGCATTGAAAAGTACCAGGTGAAGACACTGAGCAGGCTGTGAAGGAGTCCCACGAGCCTGATTCTCACGCTGCCCCAGCCTGCATTTAATTATTCTTTTCTGAAATGTTTTGTTCCTTGGGTTTCTGTGGTCGCTCTTTTGCTCTGCAGAGGCAGGAAAGAGCTGAGTGTCAGCAGCCACAGCACTCAGAGCCCTGCCCTGCCCTCTCTGGAGAAGTCTCCACACTGCTGAACACTTCTGTTCTGGAAACTCAAGGCGAGTGGATGGCTGGGAAATGATCCTGGAAAGGCACCAAGCATGGATCTGTCATTTATAATGCTGCTCATAAAACCAAAACCAAAAAACAAAAATCAGAGTGGTATCTAACCCTCTGTTTATAAATAACTGCACAGAAGATGAAAATACATTACTGTGATGAGATGGTACTTTGCATCTCTGGAGTAGCTGGGAAAGGTCACCCAGGCTGAGAGACTCTGGAGGCTCCACAGGAAAAACTGTTTGTGTGCAGAAGAGAAAACCTCCTTATTTCTGAAAGCTGATGAGTGAGCACAGGCAGGAGCAGAGCAGCCCCTGGGCCCTGCTCAGGGCTCCCTTGCCAGGGGTCAGTGCCCTCCTGTCCCCTCCTGTCCCCTCCTGTCCCCTCCCGTCCCAAACTTTTCACCTCTCAGGCACGGCTGCCCCTTCTGCCTGGCACAGTTCTCCTGGTTCCTGCAAAGAAGGGACTCTGGGGAAGTTCTGACCCAGAGTTTTCTCCTTCACATGCTGCAGAACATCCTCTGGTTCTGCCTGGGAGGGCACACACCAGCCACAGGCTGGGCTAAAACACTCACAGCAGCCTGTCCTGGGGTTTGTCCCTGTGCCAGGCACAGCTCCACACACACCAAACACTCATCTCCCTGACTAACCACTTCTGAAACCTCCTTTCTGAAGAGCAATTCACCTTCCAGAAAAAGGCAAATTCTGAACCAAAACTGGTTTTGCAGCCTAAAGAATGAGTCCTGCAAGCTGAGATCATCTCACACCTGTGATTTGGGTTTGATATCACACCTCTGATTGGTGTTTGGTTAGTGATCAGTATCAATATCAGTCAATATGTGTGATACTGATCACACCTCTGATTGGTGTTTGATTTCTGTTTGATATCACACCCATTATTTGTGTTTGATTAGTGATCAATATCACACCTCTGATTTGTGTTTGATATCACACCTGTGATTTGGGTTTGATATCACACCTCTGATTGGTGTTTGGTTAGTGATCAGTATCAATATCAGTCACTATGTGTGATATTGATCACACCTCTGATTGGTGTTTGATTAGTGATCAATATCACACCTGTGATTTGGGTTTGATTAGTGATCAGTATCAATATCAGTCACTATGTGTGATACTGATCACACCTCTGATTGGTGTTTGATTAGTGATCAATATCACACCTCTGTCTGTGTTTGATTTGTGTTTGATATCACACTCATTATTTGTGTTTGATTTATGTCCAATATCACACCTGTGATTTGGGTTTGATTAGTGATCAATATCAATATCAGTCACTATGTGTGATACTGATCACACCTCTGATTGGTGTTTGATTTCTGTTTGATATCACACCCATGATTTGTGTTTATGTTCAATATCACACCTGTGATTGGTGTTTGATATCACACCCATGATTTGTGTTTGATTAGTGATCAATATCACACCTCTGATTGGTGTTTGATATCACACCTGTGATTTGGGTTTGATTAGTGATCAATATCAATATCAGTCACTGTGTGTGATATTGATCACACCTCTGATTGGTGTTTGATATCACACCCATGATTTGTGTTTGATATCACACCTCTGATTGGTGTTTGATTAGTGATCAATATCAATATCAGTCAGTATATGTGATATTGATCACACCTCTGATTGGTGTTTGATATCACACCCATGATTTGTGTTTGATATCACACCTCTGATTGGTGTTTGATTAGTGATCAATATCAATATCAGTCAGTATATGTGATATTGATCACACCTCTGATTGGTGTTTGATATCACACCTGTGATTGGTGTTTGATTAGTGATCAGTATCAGTCAATATCTGTGACATTGATCACACCTGTGATTGGTGTTTGATTAGTGATCAGTATCAATATCAGTCAGTATATGTGATATTGATCACACCTCTGATTGGTGTTTGATTTGTGTTTGATATCACACCCATGATTTGTGTTTGATATCACACCTGTGATTGGTGTTTGATTAGTGATCAGTATCAGTCACTATGTGTGACATTGATCACACCTCTGTCTGTGTTTTAGTCTCACTCCCTGGCACAGCAAGAACAGGAGATGTTTCATGCCCTTCCCAATCAGGGGACACATTCCATTAAAAACAGTTCTGTCCCCACTGCTGGAAATCCAGGACAATTCCTTTTGCCCTAAGCCCAAGCACAAGCGTCAGCTGGGTTTCCATGTCCCTTTGGGTCACCTTCCCATCTCACATTTCTACCATTTCCACATTTCCAGCATTTCCAGCATTTCCAGCATTCCACCATTTCCAGCATTTCCACCATTTCCACCATTTCCACCATTCCACCATTTCCACCATTTCCACATTTCCACCATTTCCACCATTTCCACCCATTCCACCATTTCCACATTTCCACATTTCCACCATTTCCACCATTTCCAACATTCCACCATTTCCACCATTTCCAACATTTCCACCATTTCCAGCATTTCCACCATTTCCAACACTTCCACCATTTCCAACATTTCCACATTTCCACCATTTCCAACACTTCCACCATTTCCACCATTCCACCATTTCCACATTTCCACATTTCCACCATTTCCACCATTTCCAACATTCCACCATTTCCACCCATTTCCAACACTTCCACCATTTCCACCATTTCCACCATTTCCAACATTTCCACCATTTCCACCCATTTCCACCATTTCCACCATTCCACCATTTCCACCATTTCCAACATTTCCACCATTTCCACCATTTCCACCATTTCCACCATTCCACCATTTCCACCATTTTCCACATTTCCACCATTTCCACCATTTCCAACATTCCACCATTTCCACCATCTCCACCCATTTCCAACATTCCACCATTTCCACATTTCCACCATTTCCACCATTTCCACCCATTTCCAACATTCCACCATTTCCACCATTTCCCACCATTTCCACCATTTCCACATTTCCACCATTTCCACATTTCCACCATTTCCACCATTTCCACCATTTCCAACATTCCACCATTTCCACAATTTCCACCATTTCCACCATTCCACCATTTCCACCATTTCCCACATTTCCACCATTTCCACATTTCCCACCATTTCCACCATCTCCACCATTTCCACCATTTCCACCATTTCCACCCATTCCACCATTTCCACCATTTCCACCATTTCCACATTTCCACCATTTCCAACATTTCCACCATTTCCCACCATTTCCAACATTCCACCATTTCCACCATTTCCACATTTCCACCATTTCCACATTTCCCACCATTTCCACCATCTCCACCATTTCCACCATTTCCACCATTTCCAACATTCCCACCATTTCCACCATTTCCACCATTTCCCACCATTTCCACCATTTCCAACATTCCACCATTTCCACCATTTCCACCATTTCCACAATTTCCCCATTTCCACCATTTCCACCATTTCCACCATTTCCAACATTCCACCATTTCCAACATTCCACCATTTCCCCATTTCCCCATTTCCCCATTTCCACCATTTCCAACATTTCCACCATTTCCACCATTTCCAACACTTCCACCATTTCCAACATTCCAGCATTTCCACCATTTCCAGCATTTCCACCATTTCCACCATTATTTCCACCATTATTTCCACCATTTCCAGCATTATTTCCAGCATTTCCAGCATTTCCAGCATTATTTCCAGCATTATTTCCAGCATTTCCACCTCGCAGGGGCATTCCCACCTGAGGCCCCTGCAGCGAGGGATGGGTTTGCTTTATTGATCTGCCCTTCTGCAGAGCCTCAGCATCCTCCAGGGAATCATCTCCCAGGGGAACAATTAAGGCTCAGCCAAATCCACTGAAGTTGTACCTTTAAAATGTCATCTGAATGCTATTAAGGGAAGGATGAATAATTAACTTTGGCAGCCTGAGTGTCTCAGAGACATTAAAACACTGGCCTTGGCTGATGAAGCTCATGGTTTTAATTGCCTCCAGAAAGGATGCTGAAATTCAATTTCAGTCCAGAGAGGCCTTTATTTATTTATTAAATAATAATAACAATACAAATCTCTGTTTTCCTTCAGCTTGCCAAGCACTCTGTTAGGTACATGACATTCCAGTTTTTTAAACTGACACCTGTGGGGAGCTCAGGAGGCTCAGCCTCCTCCCAGAGACCACAGGATGGATTTTGCTGGGGCCATGCTCAGTGGCACTGTGCAATCACTGCCCACAGAAATGCCTGATTTGATTCACACACCTCTTTTCTCAAGCCACAGTGCATCAGATACTGTGAATTTAAAGGAAAAAAGGCCTCTGAGAGCCAGGCTTCACACTGCAATCATCTTTATCAGCCATTTCCAGCAGAACTGGTTTTGGATTCCCCTTCCCTATGAGCTGCACAGCTCCTAGCAATCTCCAATAAAGTGTTCAGGACTACAGGCACATTCTCCTCCAGCCCAGCTGGCCTTGCCTATTTAAAACTTTTCACTGTGACACAAAAAACAAAGAATTTTCCAAATATCTCTGCCAAGATATTAATTAGTATTTTTAAATGCCCACATCATTTTTTAAAGTGATTCTGGGCACTGTGTCATCAAGCAGCAGGGATTCTGCTCATTACAAATCTCTCAGTTCTTAGTTCAAATGGAGCTTGAAGGGAGCATGGCAGGGAGGAAGGACTCAAGTTGTGAAGTGGAATAATTGGAATAAAGTTTGGGGAGCAGAAAAGATGATATTTTCAAGTCCTTAAATCTGTTATTGCAGCACAGAGCAGGGTGAGACACTGGCAGTGTCTCAGGAAATGCCAATGTGAGGTCCCAGCTCTGATCCCCCGAGAGCCAGAGCTGCAGGTGCCATCACCAGGGTTGGCTTCACCTGTTCTGCCCTGAGCTAGGCTCACCCCTGCCCCCAGTTAAACCAGAACTGAGCCTGGGAGCAGCTGGGGAGGGGCAGAGCCAGCAGGAACAGAACTGCACAAACAGCCCCTGCCAGGCTGAGAGCTCCCAGAGCACTGGGGGATGAAAATAACCTCAATAAAATGGGAGCCCAGAGCTGTTTTCCCAGGATGGGCTTGGGTTCCAAAAGCCCATTTGGGTTCAGGGCTGGCACTGGGTGAGGTTTGGGGTCAATACTGGCACTGGGTGAGGTTTGGGTTCAATTCTGACACTGGGTGAGGTTTGGGTCAATACTGGCACTGGGTGAGGTTTGGGGTTCAATACTGGCACTGGGTGAGGTTTTGGGTCAATACTGGCACTGGGTGAGGTTTTGGGGTCAATTCTGACACTGGGTGAGGTTTGGGTCAATACTGGCACTGGGTGAGGGTTTGGGGGTTCAGGGCTGGCACTGGGTGAGGTTTAGGTCAATTCTGACACTGGGTGAGGTTTGGGGTTCACACTGGCACTGGGTGAGGTTTGGGGTCAATACTGGCACTGGGTGAGGTTTGGGGCTCAGGACTGGCACTGGGTGAGGTTTGGGTTCAATACTGGCACTGGGTGAGGTTTGGGGTTCAATACTGGCACTGGGTGAGGTTTGGGGGTCAATACTGGCACTGGGTGAGGTTTGGGGTCAATACTGGCACTGGGTGAGGTTTGGGGTTCAATTCTGGCACTGGGTGAGGCTTTGGGGCTCATACTGGCACTGGGTGAGGTTTGGGGTCAATTCTGGCACTGGGTGAGGCTTTGGGGTTCAATACTGGCACTGGGTGAGGTTTGGGGTCAGGACTGGCACTGGGTGAGGTTTGGGGTTCAATACTGGCACTGGGTGAGGCTTTGGGGTTCAATACTGGCACTGGGTGAGGTTTTGGGGTCACTCTGGCACTGGGTGAGGTTTGGGGTTCAATACTGGCACTGGGTGAGGTTTGGGGTTCAATACTGGCACCCCTGAGCCTGAGCCAGCCCACCTTGGGGGCACAGGGCACAGAAAGGCTCTGCAGGGCACAGACACAGAGTGACAAATTCAAACAGAAAGGGGTGGGTAAGGTGCCCTGATCATCCCATTTTTACAGTGCCCGGGGAAACCCTTCAGTCACAAGAGGAACTGGCTGCCAAGGGTTCAGTGCTTCCATTTCCACCACAGAAAGGGAGTCTCTGCTCTTTTGTTGGGTATTCTGATTAAAATAGACTACTCCATCATGCTTCTCAAACAAAGGAGCCCTTCTGACAATTATAGCACTCTTAAATATTTGTGCTTTCCCAAAATAAAGTCAGTTTTTGCTCTCCTCTGCTGAGTGAAATTCAGTAACTGCCAAGCAATTCTCTGAGGAACTGGAAGGGCTCAGTGTCCTGCAGCACTAGTCCAACTGTTTCTGTGTGTTTGTGGGACTAGGGCAGCCAGAATTCTCCATTTCCTGCCTTCAACAGGAGGAATACGGGTACAGCAGGGCACAGGGCGGGGCAGCAGAGGAGTGAACGATGCTCCGGGCTCAAAACCGAGAGCAGGGCTCGGTTTTCAGGCAGGATGAGCACCTAGGGATGCGAGGACACAAGGAATATTCTGCACAACCACACCAGATGTGCCCCTGCACAGGGGCAATCCCTGCAGCACAACCAGGGATGAGACAGAGCAGAGGAGGTTGTGAGAGCAGTGCCAGAATCCACTGCCAGGCTGATTTACCTCCTGGCATTTATTTTATCTCTGTTATTTATCTCTGGTATCTGAGCTGTCTGGGGGATCCTTGCAGCAGCACAAACTCGGTGCCAATAAACAAGGACCAAAAAACTCACAGTGCCTGCCCAATTTTTAAATATGCAACACAAAAGAAAAATTACTGGACTAAGGCATTTTTCTTTTTAAGTTCCCAGCAATGAAAAGCATGCTGAGAAAAGTAATTATATAAAAAATTACAAAACAGCAGAAATCTGAGCGTGCCACATTATTTCCATTTCATTGTCCCATTAGAGTGTGGAGCTGGCTGCAAATTTTAAGCAAAAAGCTTATGATTTCAGACTGCTGTTTTATTGCAGCCAAAGTGCAGTGTTTGATTAATAACTGCAATGTTAGATTTAGGAAACAGTGCTCCAAACTGATAAATTACACACCTATCCCCCATATTTTTAAAGTGTTTTGCAATATTAGGACTTTTTCAAAGCAGCCTTTTTAGGCATGAATTGATTCACCTTTTTCTCAGCCAGCCATACATGATCAAAACTCAGCTGTAACAATATATATTGAATCATATTATTGAATATATACTGAAAGATAAAATAAAACCACATATATTGCCTCAAGAAAAGAAATTTGGGATCACTTTCTTTTTGTAAATAGAAGCTCACAGATAAATACCCAAACCTTTTCAAAATCCTGGGCTCCCTAAAAATGCTGTGGGTTGTTTCTACAGTTCCATCAGGGTCAGATGGTTTTAAATATTTCTCTTGTATAAACCCTTGTCTGCTTTCAAGCCCATTGGTGAACTGCTTGAACTATCCTGATTGATGGTCCTTTCTGAATTGTGAGCAGGCTACAAATGGGATAAAAACCAAAGTCATTCCTAGCTTTGGAAATGCAGAAAATGCGTTCAAAGCCCCAAACCAATTCTGCCACAGACTGTATAACACTACTGCTTAGCTGGAAATGCCCATCCTCGTGTGAACTTTGCAGGAGCCATTTTTACACTCTCAGTGGGAAAAGACAGCCAGAGGAAAGAGGAGGAGAGAACAACTGAGGAGAATGCTCTAGGAGACATGAGCATCCAGCTGTGCCCTGCACGGGGGTTCTGGGGCAGGGGGCCCAAGCTCTGCTCTTCTGGGGGAGAAAGCACTCCTGTCTAAGAGGGTCCCCAGGTGCCCACCGTCCTGGACATGTGTGTGTGCCTGTCCCAGCCC
>JAPFBE010000835.1:0-24521 GCA_034336665.1 Luscinia megarhynchos | reverse complement strand
CTCGGTCGGCAGAGACTCTCGTCCTGGCAGACTAGACAAAGAAATCACGTGATGAGCAACAATGGATCTTGAGCCTGACCACCGTCTCCCTGCAATTCTCTCGGCTAAGCTTCAAGACTTCCACTGCGCCCTGAACCACCCTCCTATGTCCATCTTCCTGAGTGGTCTCTCGCCACAAAGAGACCAGACGCGATAGGCCGAGTGTCGCCTCCGGCTGCGCTGTTTGCCTGTGCCGGGCCCTGTGCCGGCGTGCCGGGCTACCGTGCTCGGGCTGCCGGGTCTCTGCCGGGCTGTGCCGGGTCTGTGCCGGGCCGTGCCGGGCTGTGTCGGGCTGTGCCGGGCCCGTGCGCTGGGACTGTGCCAAGGCTGTGTGTCGGGGCTGCGCCGGGTCTGTGCCGGGCTGTGCCGGGCTCCGTGCCGGGCTGTGCCGGGTCTGTACCGGTCTGTGCCGGGCTGTGTCGCTGGGCTGGGCGCCAGGTCTGTGCCGGGCTGTGCCGGAGTCTGTGCCGGGCTGTGCCAGGTCTGTGCCGGGTTCAGCCGGGCTGTGCTCGGTCTGTGCTGGGTTTGTGCCGGGTTGTGTCGGGCTGCGCCGGGTCTGTGCCGGGCTGTGCCGGTCTGTGCCGGGCTGTGCCGGGCTGTGCCGGGTCTCGTGCCGGGCTGTGTCGGGCCGCGCTGGTCTGTGCCGGGCTGTGCGGAGTCTGTGCCGGGCTGTGCCAGGTCTGTGCCAGGGCTGTGCCGGGCTGCACGCTGAGTATGCCGGGCGCGGAGCTCCGGCTGCAGCCCCAGCGGCTCCGGGGGCTGGGCGGCTGCCGCAGCGGGCGCCGGCACCTGCACCGCTGCCAGGTCTGGCGCCTCCTGCATCGGGCAGAGGGCAGCACGGCTCGGGCGCCGCTCTCAGAGGGTTTTAATTGTCCAGCCTGGTCTGTAAGCTGTTCCCTCTGGCAGCTTGTAATACTCTCTATTAATATTTGTATTTTGTATTTTTCGACGATGGCGTGTCAGAAGCAGCCGGTGAGGAATCAAGGCGGTTTACCAGAGATCAGCTTTTTACATTAATTGCAGCAGCTTCTATAAATTTCAGTTCAATGATATGCTACTCTCAACCCTGAGACCCTTTTTTCCTTCACAGAGGTAAACAAACAACTTAGCTACTCTCTTTACTACCTTTTTGAATGTTGAAACTTCTAAACTATCTTGAACTCCATAGGACGTTTATGGCTGGCTGTAAGCTCTGAGTTAAGGCTTTGCAGTTGTGAGAATTCCGTGGTAACATGAGGCTGGCGTGAAGCCACAGTGCATAAAATGGTGACCTGGATCTTGTCCATGGGCTAATCTTCCTTATGACTGCAGAGGAGGCAGCAAACTGATGAGATGAGATAGAAGTCAAAGTGATTCTGGAGAAGTGAAATAACTTTTTGCTCAGTGTTGCATAGTAGTTTTGTAGAGCTGAGATTAAACTGCCAGTGTCCAGACTTGCATTTCTGTGCCCCTAGCCACTCAGTGACTTTTAGCTTCTCTTGTTGGAACTCATTCTGGGCCATCATGAACTGTTTTAACTTCCTGACCTAGGAAGGCGGGAAAAAAATAAAAATCTCTGCTCATGTTGAATGAATAAAGTGTTTAAATATATAGGATGAAAAGATGATAATGGTGCCTTTGCAGCAGAAATCTATTTCTCCTATGACCAAATTCGTTACCAAGTATTTACAAAGAGAGATTATTTTTTGTCTAAATATTCCTATGTACTACTTGTGCCCAAGGAGTTTATTTGGCCAGCTAAATAAGTAAAAAAATTGTCTGGTGCTTATTATGGGCAAGTATCATAGTGAAGATAACAGATATCTCTGTTTACTGCCCTCTGACTGTGCAAGGGATCAAAGTTTTAGAAGCTAGTGGCCTTGCACACCAGTTGAAGCTTCACCTTTATGTAGCGTCTGGCTGCCTCTTCAGCAAATAATACAAATTTCCATTCACTGACAAATTAACATTGCTTCTTCCCTTGATGACATATATTAGAAGTTCAACATGTATTTAAATTGTGTTGTTACCTTATGAGCCCCCCTACCGCCTTTTGAGAAAAAGAAATTGCTTTCAACTACATTAATAGACAATAAAAAAAGATTTAAATGTGCAAGGCATGAATGTTATTCACCCGAAAATTTTGAGTATGTCTTTACATGGTTGTGATCTATTTTGCAGGCAGAAAAAGGTGCCAGTAACACAGTTGTTGGACTGATTTTTGGATGTTTTGCAAACCCGACATGTAATTGTTTTGTTTCTCTGGTTAACTGTTCTGTTTGATTTAGGAGTAATCTGATGATCGACTCTTTTCTATGACCTCCTTTCTCCCCTGCCACCCTCATTTTATTTGTTGCACTTTCACTTGTATATTCTGCTCACTTTGGGCAACATTCTTAAGGTGTTTTGTTTTTGCTTTGTTTTTTTCTTGAGTTAGCTGCAGCTCTTCTTCTTTTCTGGTATGTTGTTTTCTATTTTTTTTAACATTTGCCCCTATTACAATTCTCTGCTGCTTAACTCAGTTTCCTTCAACTTCATTCTGTAGTAATATGGGAGAAATGTCTCCAGTTCTTGTAACTTGAGCTTTCCAACAGATTAAGGATTTTTCACTTTGAAGAAATCACAAATAAATTATATAAATGTTTGTTTATGTGTTGGAGCACTGCTGTCTATGCATTATTTGCTAGGGCTGCTCCGTAAGCTGGAGCTTCTGCATAGTCAAAATCGTCTCTGTCTTTGCTGAGCAGCCTCTTTGCTAACCCCTGTGGTGAGTGCTTTCTTCTGGTGCTAAGGTGGCTCATACAGTGTCACATAAGTGCCATTTCTAAGTCCAAGTCTTGGTGCCTGTAGTGGCATTCCAACTATGGCACAAGCCTCACCAAGCACTTTTACAGGGGAGAGAGTGATCTGCCATCCCTCACTGCAGACTCGGCTGGAAATGAGCATAACACACCCGGACAGTGGAGCAATCAGAGATCCTGAGGGTTTCCAGTGAAACTCAGCAAAATATGGGCATTAGTAATAATGGCTGAAAGGTAGGGACTTTGTTCAGGCCTGAACAAAAAAGGAGCCTGAAATACACCTATTGTCTTTCGGGGAAGTTGCAGCATAGAACCAGAAGCTCAGCTGTGCTTTGTTGCAGGATTGAGTTTGCTTTCATGGCATGCCTCCTGTCATCTTTTCACTCTTGTGAGAGAGTCTGAAATGAAGGAAGGTGGGATCCTTCCCTGGTGATGAGTGGGGGAGGCCCTGAATGTGCCATGCTTCCCATGCCAAAGCTTTGTGCTGTTAAGGGTTGTCATAAATTTGCTTAAAACTCAGCTTGCATTGACTCTACTAGCCGTAGACATGTGATGGGTATTGCTGGCCTTGCCTCAGTGCTGAGGGGAGCTTTGGAAACAAACTTACTGCTTGTTTATAATGAGGAATGTTGCTGTAACCTGCTGCCCTGAGAAACTGCAGCATTGTCTTACATTTTAAAACTGTTAAGTCACTTAACTGTTCAGAGTATTTTTTAGGTTCATTATTGAATGAAGGCACACCAGCAAAAGCAGTGTTTCCCAATTTTTTAGCTACAGGTGCTATAAAGTTCCCATAGTATTTTTATTTCTTTACAGTAAATCCTTTAGATTGAAAATCTTTTGGTCTTTCCCTTGAAGTACTAACATGTAAAAATGTTGCTCATTTTACAGCCACAAATTGGAGCAACCATGTTTGTAGCAGAGATGTTTGTTTCAGGATGTGACCATTCTGTTTGGGTAAGTAATTTGTGTTGCTTGGTTTGTTGCATTTGTCTTCTGATCATTTTCATCCATATGAAAAAGATGGACACAAAACAAAAAGTGGAACCTCTTGGGTATCTTTTTATGTGTTGGTTAGGTCATCTAACTTCTTGCATCCTTATTCGCCTCTTTGGAAAGCAGAACGAACACTGCTCCCTTTCATTAGGTTTCAGAGTCTGTTTACTACTTTGAAAGCAGAGGAGGTAGATTCTGTCTACTTAAGCAATAGTTCACAGATGGTGAGAAGCATCTCAAAGTGCAGCAATAACAAGAAAACTATTTCTGCATAATGTTTTAATTATTCTTTTCTTAAAAAATATTTGGCTTTAAAATGGGAAGCTTTGCCTGGCCGGTGGAGATTAATATTAGCAAAATAAATGCTTTTTAACAATGAAGGAATCTCTTATTAGTTGGTTCTAACACATCACATCAGACTTCCTGCACAGTTGCTTGGAAAAGCTATAAAATACAGCAAAGGTGGGATTGGAGTTTTTCACAGGTTACAGTTTTCTTGTTTTTTCATTGCCGAGAGCAAAAGGGAAAAAGGGAGAAAGCTGCCAGAAATAGTTTGATAGAGTTTGAATTATTTCACATTTGATGTGTTTCAAAGATAAGTGGTTGTCCTAGAGTGATTTTACCGCGCTTGTATCCCCAATCATCTGTCTCTTGTTTATACCAAATATTAAGTTCTGCACCTTCGCAGGACTGGTTCTGAGAGCAAAGAGAGGGAGAGAAAAGCATGCAGTTTGTTTTCAGAGAACTGGACTTCCTCCCACACATTCCTTCTCATAGACTGTGTTGTCTGCAGCACAGACAGCACAAAAGAGCTCTCCTTTACTTTTAATTAGTTTTTAGCTAGCCAAAGCAAAAAGGTCCCCCAGACTGGGACTTTTCTTTTTCTGGAACTGATTGGCCCTGCTTTTGGACTGAAAACCAGAAGAACACCAGGAGCTTACACCGAACACAACATTTTTCCAGCAAAGGAGAGACTGATAAGAGACTGAGTGAGCCAAGCTACACTCCACAACAAGAACTTTCTGAGTTTGCCATTGCTTCAGAACAGCAAGAACTTTTATTGTTTAATATTACTCTTTTTTTTATGCTTGTGAATCCTTTGCTTGTTAAATACACAGGTTTTTTTCCACTTTTCTCCAAGGAAATCTTCTCAAACCAGTAGGGGAAAGGGCTGCTTGAATCTACATTCTATAAAAACCCTTTTAGAAGTTTCTCCCAAATTTGGGTCTCTAAAACCAGGACAGCAGGTAATAGAAAGCATTGAGTGTCTTGTAACTGTGTCTTTAATGAGCAAGGAATTGTGCTCTAGGGCCTTTAGTAGATGGCTTCTTCCATCCTGAGAGAGGTCCTGTTTTTACTGTTGGGATTTTTTCTTTTCCAGAATGCTCGACAAGGTGCCAAGTGGACCAATGTTCATCAGTTTCTGCTTTTTAGTAAGAGCAATGGATGCAATAAGCTTTGCAGCAGCAATTACAGCATCGTTCTCCATCCCTGCAAAAGGCATTTCCCACTAATATAGCTACTGTTCAGACATCAGTGTTACAGCTGAGTACCAGCAATGTGACAAATTGCTAGTGGACAGGCTAATATCAAGAGCAGAAAATCTGTTGTCTCATATACAGGCTTATTTGAAATAATCATGTAATGTTTTGTTTGAAATCTGGAATCACAATCATAGAATGGGCTTAGTCCTTAGCATAACTCTGGTTAGATATAAATTAAGCAGCATATATTAGTTGCTTGTGCTTTGAAGAAAACTGACCATTAGTGGCAGTAGTTATCTCTTCAGTGAAAGTCAAGACAAAAATACTAATAAAATACTAGTACAGCGTTTAGTGACTACTTCTACCTAGATACAAAGGATCCATGTGAATTGATTTCAAAACAAATGGTAAATTAATTAAATGGTGTTGGTTTAAATTAAAGTTGCAAAACTGAAACAATTTTGGCTTAATTTTTTCTAATCTGGTGATAAAAGCTATGTGTGAAAAGATAAGAGCTAGAATTTCTTGAAATCTGGAGAGCAGTGTTTCTGATCATAACAATTCATTTCAGCCAGGAGCTACTGCCCCTTTTTCAGTTGGAGATTTTAAGGTGTTTAAGAAAAGTTTTTGTGTTTAGTAAAGCGCTGCTTTTTCTGTCTATTTTTCAATATATTCTGGTTTTCAGTTCAAATATATTCTGTCAGAAATAACTGGGTGAAATTTTAATGAGTGAACAAATGTTGAGAACTTATTTAAGAAACATTAAAAAACTTGCTGCTTTTATTAATATTGTTAAGCTAATTATAAATAAATATATATCTACAGGAATACGTCTTTCTAACTAGAAGAAAACTACTAAGTTGTATCAGCAGTGATTAGCTGACCTTCTCATTGGAGCAGAGCAATTCATATATTATAATAATGTTTTGGATTTATTCAGTCAATGAGGTTAAGGTTTCCTATTTGCAAATTTTCAAATGTAATTTAAATAGGTAAGTAAAGAAACGTTGACTTAAAGGGGACTTAGTTACTGATTTTATAATCAGAGTTAAAAAGAAATCTGTTATGGCAGCACAGTAACCATGAAGCATGGCTGAAAACAGTATGTGGTAGTGAAGGTCATCTCAAGACCAGAGTCAGAAATGATACACAGCTGTGACTTGGTACCTACCTTTGTTTGAAATTCAGAAAAGGTGCTGTAAAAAAGAGATGACTTCTAAATGTTTGTCTTTACCCTATTGTATACTCTAGTGTCTTGTTCTGCATGAGAATAAAACCTCTTCATATTTATTCATGTAGATTTAGTGTCCTTAATGGTGGACATGATGGAGAGTTCTTGTTACTGTGAGCTGTGAGGCAGGAGGCAGAAGAAAGAGCTGATTGTTTGAGCAAGGTGCATCCTAGTTTAAAAATTGAAGCCTGAAGGACTGGATGAGGTTGTTTTAGCCCTGGCTCTCTGTTATCCTTCTTGATAGTGCTAGATGCTGAAAAAGCGCCTTTCCTATCGCTACCATTTTGGTACCAGTTTTCAGCCTTCCTTTCACCTGCTGGGTACCCTACAGAGTATATGGGGAAGTTATTAAATATAGGCACATTAGCCTTGTTGAAGTGGGAAGTTGAGCATCTGTCATGTGATTCCTCTGTGGGAGGAGGTATTGACTGCAGAACATGAGCAATCTCACCGCCTCAGTATCAGGTTTGTCTAATACTGTCATACCCTGTCATACCCTCCCCACTTCATTAACTTGAAGGGCTAAATGATATACAGCCCCAAATCATGTAAACTACTTGAAGCAAAGTCTCACAGATCAAGTACTTTTTATGGTTTTTGAGCAACAACAGTGAAAGCATCATATGGATGCAGTGATGTTAATGGCCTACATAGTCATAGCTTTTTCAGAATCTCAAATATATCTGAAAATTTTGGAACTTACTTGTCATATGTTGTTACTTAGTTATTTTCTTTGCTAGGAAAGAAAAAGGTTGCAACTCTAGACTGATCTAGTGTAAAGAACTTGGCTTTTGGTGACGCTGCCTTTTCAGGGCATTTGACTACTCTGACTTGTATCAGTAAAATTAAAGATGAAGATGATTCCCTGGAGTATCTTTCAGGGTTCTGGAAGTTATCAAAACTTTCATCTATAAGTAGTTATTACCACCAGCTCTACTGGTGGTCTAAGCATTGATTAATCAAGTGTTGAGGCTTAATGTTGATAGTGGTGACTATGATGTTTTGCACAAGATGTAGCTGTATTACTGTCCTTTTACAAATTAGTATCTTATAAAATATACCAGATTATTAAACTATATTCAAAACAGTCTGAGTTGTCCCCATTGCAGTTCCACTATTTTTTTCTACCACTAGAGAGCGAGACCAAACAGGTGTTTGTGGAGAGAAAGCTTGAATTTGGCACGTACTTAATCCCGTGAGAGAATGTCCCATCTGAGTAGATTTGTTTAGATCCCTTCCCTAAGGCTGGGATGTCATGGCAGGTGGGAGAGGTGATCCCTTCAATCTGAGTAGCTTGTGGATGCTTTCTGCCACTGGAGCATTTGCCTTGTCTCAAGACTATGGCCTACATAGTCATAGTTTTTCAGAATCTCAAATATATCTGAAAAATTTTGGAACTTACTAGTCATATGTTGTTACTAGTTATTTTCTTTGCTAGGAAAGAAAAAGGTTGCAACTCTAGACTGATCTAGTGTAAAGAACTTGGCAGGGACAAGGATTGGATAGAGATAAAGAGCTCCCCTGTAGGCACAACTTCAGGCATCAGAGAGTGAGACCAATCCTGGTATCCCTCCATTTCCGGGTGCAGAAGGAAAGAGAGAAGGGTTTAGAGAAAGTTATTTTTTAACTGAAAACTTCAAAATGTCCACTCTTTTTCAAGCATGCTTTGTATTCAGCCACCCTTGAAATGGAGGGAGGTGTAATGAGCAAAGGGCACCTGTGTGGCACCATCAGGTCTGAAAGCACTGGGGCACAGGGAGCCATGTTTTCCTGGGCTCCCCAGTTTTCGGGCTGAGAGTGATGAAGATGAGGCAGTAACTCAAAAGCACAATCCATAATTCAAAAGAAGTTTGATTTTGTTCCTTCTCAGGAAGAGAAGTAATTTTGAGGATATTCCAAAATAAAGTAGCATATGACTGACTCAAGGAAATCTGTCCCAGCTTGTCAATGTGTTCTTTCAAAGTTCACATGCCGAGTGAAGAATGTCCAACAGCAGCTCCATCAGCCGCTTCCTCCTGCTGGCACTGGCAGACACGCGGCAGCTGCAGCTCCTGCATTTCTGCCTCTTCCTGGGCATCTCCCTGGCTGCCCTCCTGGGCAACGGCCTCATCATCAGCGCCGTAGCCTGCGGCCACCACCTGCACACCCCCATGTTCTTCTTCCTGCTCAACCTGGCCCTCAGCGACCTGGGCTGCATCTGCACCACTGTGCCCAAAGCCATGCACAATTCCCTCTGGGACACCAGGAACATCTCCTACTCAGGGTGTGCTGCACAGGTTTTTCTGATTTTCTTCTTCCTTGGATCAGAGCTTGCCCTCCTGACCATCATGTGCTACGACCGCTACGTGTCCATCTGCAAACCCCTGCACTACGGGACCCTCCTGGGCAGCAGAGCTTGTGCCCAAATGGCAGCAGCTGCCTGGGCCAGTGGCTTTTTCTATTCACTGCTGCACACAGCCAATACATTTTCCCAGCCCCTGTGCCATGGCAATGCCCTGGGCCAGTTCTTCTGTGAAATCCCCCACATCCTCAAACTCTCCTGCTCATCCTCCAACCTTAGGGAACTTGGGCTTCTTGCTGTTGGTGTTTGTTTAGGACTCAGTTGTTTTGTGTTCATGGTTTTCTCCTATGTGCAGATCTTCAGGGCTGTACTGAGGATCCCCTCTGAGCAGGGACGGCACAAAGCCTTTTCCACGTGCCTCCCTCACCTGGCCGTGCTTTCCCTGTTTGTTAGCACTGGTATATCTGCCAACCTAAAGCCCCCCTCCATCTCCTCCCCATCCCTGGATTTGGCACTGTCATTTCTGTACTCAGTGGTGCCTCCCGCCCTGAACCCTCTCATCTACAGCCTGAGGAACCAGGAGCTCAAGGCTGCTGTGTGGGGACTGATGACTGGCTGCTGTCACAAACATTGAACTTTAGCCAATTTCTGCAAAACATTTAGAATAAAAGTAATCTTTGATACTCCAGTTGGCTTGGCTATTTTTTGCCCAGCTTTGAGATTTCAAAAATTGTACACAAAAACATGCCATTGCTTGTGCTCTTTCTCATTTTGTTTTTCTCCACCTTTACTGTGACCCACACACTCTATCAATGAAGAGCTGCGCATATAGTGGGTTTAAACAAAATAAGGATCTCCCAGCCAACTTTTCTCCAGAGATGCTCCATTCCATCCCTCATCTGGAGCTGCAGCAGCAATGTCTGTGTGCAGAGCTGGGGCAGATCAGGGCTGGCACAGCAGCTGTGCCCAGAAGCAGCTGCACTTGCTGTTGCCAGTGCTGCTCCCGTGCCACTGCCCCGCTGCCCTCCTGCCCCTCGTGTTGCTGCAGGGCCTGAGTGCTCTCGGGCCGGGCACAGCCCTGGGGTGGCAGTGCCAGGGCTGCAGTAGGGACAGGCCATGGGCACTGCTGGGGCAGCACTGACGCCTCAGGCCAGGGCCTGGGGCTCCAGGCTCCTTGGCCAGGCTCTCCACAACACTTGGCCAGGCCAGTGCTGAGCAGAGAAACCCCCGTGAGCAGCCCCCAGGCTGGCCGTGGGCGGCTGGGGCAAACAGCATGGCTGGTGCTCTGCAAGGGCCCCTGCAAGGAGACCCTGGCAAGGAGCAGCAGAGCAGGGCTGATCCATCCCCACTGCGCTGGACAGCCCAGGGCAGCTCCAGCTCCTCATGCACCTGCCAACAACATCCCCTCTGCAGCCCTGGCCTCCCCAGCTCACACAGGTGCCGCATCCTTGCAGGCACAGCCACGGCAGCACTGGCTCAGGAGCCCCTGTTTGCACTGCACAGAGCAGGCGTCAGCACCCCCATGGTGCTGCTGTGGGGAGATGGAGCTGAGTGAGCACAAATGCCATCAGCCCCTGGGGCCAGCAAGGGCTGGGACGCAGGGAAACCACTCAGTTTGTCGTGGCCTCTGCAGTCAGCCAGAAAGTTTTGTTCCCATGAGCTGTGAGTTTCCTGTTCCACTGCAGATGTTGTTGCTCAGAGCCAGGGCTGCCTGGCAGCCACCCCAAACTGCCCTTTTCTTTTCTTTCCTGATCCAGATTTCTTCCTATTTTGCCAACTCCCTTCCGTCCCCTGCAAACAGCCCATCTCTGTTTGCCCTTTCCACTCTGGCCCCACTCCCCATTTCAATTTCTGAGTTGGCACCATGGGAACGTCCCTTGGGGAGCAGGATCATCCTACAAGTGCTTCAGAATTTTCTGCAGGCTCCTGCAGTGCCTCCTGCTGCTCCCTTGCCAGAGGCACCACAGGCCAGGGGGGCACATCTGGGCTGGTGTGTCTGGGTGTGGGGCTCCCTGTTCTGGGCAATGAGTATGGGCTGGAGAGGTTCTGCAGGACTGACAGGATGGGCTTTGAGGCTGTGTGGAGAAGCTGAGGGACTTGGGCTTCTGCACTTTGTGAGGTTCATCCTGCAAATGCTCCAAGGATGGTTTCAGAAAATCAGAGTCGGCCAGGGTAGAAAAGACTTTGGAGATCATCAAGTCCAACTTGTGCCCTGACACTGCTTTGTCTCCCTGAGCCTTCTCTTCTTCAGGATAAACACCCCCAGCTCCCTCAAACAATCCTCACAGGATTTGTGTTCCAGACCCCTCACCAGCCTTGTTGCCCTTCTCAGGACACGCTCCAGCCCCTCCATGTCCTTCCTAAATTGGGGGCCCAGAACTGGACACAGCACTCGAGGTGCTGCCTCACCAGTGTCGAGCACAGGGGAAGAATCACTGCCCTGGTCCTGCTGGCCACACCATTCCTGATCCAAAAGAGTCCCAGGGGTTGGATGAGGAAATGCTGGGGAGGGGTGAGGACAAAGTGTTATTGATTTTCAGCCTTGAAGGGTCATGATTTTCATATTTATTCAGACTGTATTACAAGGTGCTGGGCATCATTATCAATTGAACATTGCTGATATTAATCTAGAAAAAGGACAAAACAAAAGAAAAATCAGTTCTCTCTGTGTTGTTTTCAGTATACTATGCTCACTTTGAATACACTTCTGAAATCTTTATAATTAACCACAGAAGAATTGAAAACTTAAATTATTCCCAAGGGCTTTTCTTGTTTGGGTGTTTTGAAGAAATGTTTATGAACCTTTGTCACTGAATTTCTAAACTGAAGAGCTCAAGAAAGAAGAGGCCTCTGGAACAGTAAAATTCATCAGCATCCTCCAAGTGGCTGAGGATCCATCCTCATCAGAGCAGGAATGAACAGAAATGGGCACAGCTTTGTGGCTGCCCCAGCTCTGGCATGGGCCCTGGGCCTGGAGCAGGAGCAGCTCTGCAGGGCCCCAAGGCCGGGGCTGCTGTGCTGGCCTGGGCAGATGGGATGGCAGCAGGGGCTGCAGAGCTCTCAGGAGCTCAGGGAGAGGGCAGCAGGGCACACAGGGAGCCTCCTTTGCCTTGGCCAAGCACCTTGCCCATGGCTGGGGCTGAGTCCTGTCTGAGCTGCAGCTGCTGCTGTGCCCTTGCCAGGGGCTGAGGCCGTGGGGCCACTGCCCAGAGCCCCCTGCCCTGAGCAGAGCTGTGGGGCCAGAGCCGGCTGGGCTGTGCTGGGGAGAGGCCCTTGGTGCTGCCCAGAGCTCAGGGCAGCTGGCACAGCTTGCAGGGAGCTGGGCTGGCCTGAGAGAGCCTGCCAGAGAAAGCAGCAGTGTCCATCTCAGCCTGGCTGAGCGTGCAGGGGCAGGACTCAGCCCAGCCCTTGTGGGGCAGGGCCAGCGCCTGGGAAGGCACTGGAAACAGGCAAGTGGCCCAGAGAGGAGGCTGCTCTGTGCCCTTGGTGGCATGCACAGAGCAGGGAGGGGGCCCAGCACATTTGTCAGCGCCAGCCTCTGTCCCCAGCCCTTGCCAGCCCTGGCTGCTGAGCCCAGGTGTGCCCTGGGCTGAGTTTGGCTGTGGCCCAGCTCCATCCTCCTGCGGGGCTCAGGGCCTGTTCCCGGCCATGGCCAGCCCTGCCCGGCCTCTCTGCTGGCCCAGAGCCCGGCAGAGCCCGGGGCAGGGCTGTCAGTGCAGCCCACAGGTGCCACGGGCTGTGCAGGAGCTGGCAGAGGCTGCCCAGCAGGGAGGCCATGGGGCACAGAGCCCCAGGGCTGCTGTGGGCACCACGGCTGCACCTGCAGCTCCAGAGGAGATGTGACAGATGGGAGCAGGGACAAATAATTCCTGCTGCATTCTTTAGTGTGTTTGCTTATACAGGTGACCTGCATCCATATGTAGAGGAGGTGTTTTGTGTCAGATAACACTGGTAGAGTGATAGCAATAATGCTTTTTAGCTGAAAAAATATGTGTAATACAGAATGGGAAAAAGAAGGCACATATGATCAGAAGAGCATCTGAGTTTTTCAGGGGGTGAGAGACTCACTGATATTCCAGTAGTCAAACCTGTTCAAATACTTTTGTCAGAGCTTCTTTGAGATTAAAAGTGACCACCAGAGGCTACGGACAACCAGAGTTCTCCATCCTGTCCTGACAGCTTTTGTATGGAAGAATTCCCTTGCATATAGGGAATTTTTCAGGAGCAGTATCAGTTTTGGCCATGGGCAGTTAGTAGGACAGATGGTTCTTTTCCTTTGGAAGAAAGCACAGAGCCCCAGTTCTCCAGGGGCTGATGACAGGCAGCCCTCAACATTCCAAGTTCAGCCAGGCCAGTCAGGTGTCCCCCAGGAGGCCAAATGAGCCAGATCTGTTCCATGTCCTGTTGGTTCCACAAAGCCCCACAGTGTCACAGTGTTCTCCTTTCTTCTGCAGTGTCACAGTGGCCTTTTGCTTCCATGAGGCCCTGCAGGCTCACAGTGGCCCTTTGGTTCCATGGGCCCCACAGCGTCACAATGGTCTCCATGATTCCATGGGGTCTTGCAGTGCCACAATGGTCTCCATGGATCCACGGTGCCCTGCAGGATCACAGCGGCCCTTTGGCTGCACGAGGCCCTGTAATGCAGCAATGGCCTCTTGGTTCCACAAAGCCCTGCTGCTTCACACCAGCCCTTGGGACCCTGCGGCCCAGAGGTGCCACAGTGATGTCCTTGGTGTCACGGGATGTCCACAGTGTCACAATCCCCCCTTGGTTCCATTGTGTCCCCACAGTGTCACAATGGCCCCTTGGATCCATGGTACCCTGCAGTGTCACAATGGTCTCCATGGTTCCTTGATGTCCCCATCATGTCACCATGGTCTCTATAGGAAGGAAACAACCAAGCCCCAAGTGTTGCAGGGGCAGATGAAGGGCAGTCAGCAGATGCAGTGGGACAGCCAGACTCGACTGTATTGGCAATTTAGTCTGGTAACCATCTCCGGATATATGGAATTTTAGAGGTGGAATACCAATTTTGGTCATTAATGCTTGGAGGAGAAAGACAGTTCTTTTCAATAAGAAGGAAAGAATGGAACACTGGTGTTTCAGAGGCAGATTGAGGCAGCCATCAGAGGCCAAAGGCAGCCCGAATTCTGTCCTGGCATCTTTTGTCAGAAAGTGACCCTCAGATACACAGAATTTTGGCGGTGGAATCCAAATTTTGGTCATTTCTGCATTGATAAGAGGGATGGTTCTTTTCCATAGGAAGGAAAGCACCGAGCCCCAGTATTTCAAAGGCAGAAGAGGAGAGAGGTGGCTCCTGGGAGGCCAAGCCAGCCAGATCATTTTGCTCTGTCAGCTTTTGCCTGGGAGAAATTTTTTGGACATACAGAATTTGGGAGACAGAATCCCAGTTCTGACCACAAACACCTTGACAAGAACCATTGTTCTTTTCCATTGGAAGGCAAGCACAGAGCCCCAGTGTTTCAAAAGCAGGTGAGAGGCAGCCTCCAAGAGGCCAAGGGCAGCCAGACCTGTCTGTCCTGGCAGCTTTCACTTGAGAGCAATCCATGGATGTACAGAGTTTTGGAGGTGGAATCCCAATTTTGGCCATGGGCATCTGGTCGAGGTGAATGGTTTTTTCCATAGGAAAGAAAAGCAGCCTGACTGTCTCCCTAGTACCTTTCATCTGGGGCAATCCTTGGACATAGGGATTTTTGAGTGCAATAATTTTGGCCATGAGCACCTGGCATGGAAGCAGACTTCTTTTCATTAGGAAGGAAAGCACCGAGCCCTGGTGTTTCAAAATGCAGATGAGAGCCAGCTGTCAGGAAGCCAAGGCCAGCCAGACTTGTCAGTCATGGCAGCTTTTGTCTCGAGTTATCCTTGGATATAAGGAATTCTGGAGGTGGAATCCCAAATTTGGCCATGGGTGCCTGGATGTCAAAGGTGCTTTTTTCCCCATAAGAAAGAAAAGCACATGGGTCCCAGTGTTTCAAAAGGCAGATGAGAAGTGACCCCTGGGTAGCCAAACCAGCCAAATCTGTTTGTCCTGACAGATTTCATCTGGGAACAATCTTTGCATATAAGGAAATTAGGAGAAGGAATCCAAATTTTGGCCATGGCCACTTCAACGAGAAGGATGGTTCTTTTCCACAGGAAGGAAATCACAGAGCCCCAGTACTTGAGGGGCTGATGAGCAACAGCCCTCGACATGCCAAGGTCAGTCAGACCTGTCAGGTGGCCCCTAGGAAGCCCAGCCAGGCAGACCTGTTCCATGTTCCCTTGGTTCCATGAGACCCCACAGTGTCACAATGTTCTCCTTGCTTCTGCAGTGTCACCATGGCAAGCACACCTGCAAACAGTCACTTGGCAAGCATCCACCTCAGCCAGGCCAGGACTCCTATCCAAAACGAGTGGGGTCCCCGGGGTCTTAGTCTCTGTTCTTGTGACCGTCGTGAGGCAGATGAGGGAATCTTCGGACCGTCTCTTACATGTGGTCAGTGGGTGTAGTCAGTGGGGTGTGTGGTCTGTTGGGTGGTCAGTCTGTTCAAATGGGTGATCAGTGGATTGTGGTCAGTGGGTGTGGCCATTTGAGGTGGTCATTGGGGTGTGGGAAGTGGGATGTGGTCAGTTTATGTGGACATTGGGGTTTGGTCATTGGTTGTGATCATTGGATGTGGTCTGTAATTGTGGTCGATGGGGATGGTCAGTGGGTGCAGTCAGTGTGGTCAGCAGAGGAGGTCTGTGAGTGTGGTCAGTGGGTGTGGTGAGTGGTCATTTGGGTAGCTGGGTGGGGGTGGTCAGTTGGGTGATCATTGGGTATGGTCGTTGGTGTGGTCAGTGAATGTGATCAGTTGGGTAGTCACTGGGAAGTGGTCAGTGGGTGTGGTCAGTGAATATGGTCAGTAGGGTTTTAGTTGGGGTGTGGTCAGTGGTTGTGGTCAGAGGGGGAATGGCCGGTTGGTGCGGTTACTGGGGGTCATCAGTGGCGTGTGGTCAGTTGGTGTGGTCAGAGGGTGCAGTCAGTGCATGTGGTCATTGGGGTGGTCAGTGGACGTGATCAGTGTGTATGGTCAGTCAGGGGGTGGTAAGTTGGTGTGGGCAGTGGGTGTGGTCGGTGTGAGAACTCAATAAGTTATGATCAGTGGGTGTGGTCACTGGCTACGGTCACTGTGGTAGTCAGGTGAGAGTGGTCAGTTGGGTGGTCAGTGGGTGTGGTCATTGGTGTGATCAATGGGAGTGGTCAGTGGGGGTATGGTCAGTTAGTTTGTCAGTGGAGTGTGGTCAGTGGTTGTGGTCAGTATGGGTGGTCATAAGGCATGGGCAGTTGGGTGTGGTCAGTGGGGGTGATCATTGGATTTGTCAGTGGGATGTGGGCAGTGGGTGTGGTCAGTGGAAGTATGGTCAGTTGGGTAGTCAGTGGTTGTGGTCATTGGTGTCTTGGCAATGTGTGTGTTCACTGGGTGTGGTCAGTGGTTGTGGTCAGTGGGGGTGCTTAGTGGGGTGAGGTCAGTGGCTGTGGCCATTTGGGGTGGTCAGTAGGGGTGGTCACTATGATGTGGTCAGTGATTGTGATCAGCGGCTGTGTGGTCAGTGGGTGTGGTCATTGGGGTTTGGACATTGCTGTCTGTGCAGTGGGTGTGGTCAGTGGGGTATGGTCAGTGGTTGTGGTCACTGGGGGTGGTCAGTGGGGTGTGGTCGCTGGTCTTGGGCAATGGGTGTAGGCCATAGTGTCTGGTCAGCAGCAGTGTGGTCAGTTGTGTTGTCAGCAGGTGCGGTCAGTGGGGTGCAGGAACTGGTGTCTGCACAGTGGGTGTGGTCATTGGAGTGTGGTCAGTGGAGGTGGTCTGTGGGTTGATCAGCGGGTGTCGTCAGTGAATGTGGTCAGTTGGGTAGTTGGGTGGAGGTAGTCAGATGGTTGGGGGTGTGGTCATTGGGTGTGGTCAGTGGGGTGGTCATTGGGTTGTTCATTTGGGTTTGGTCACTGGCTGCAATCAGTGGATGTGGTCAGTAAATATGGTCAGCTGGCTAGTCAGTTGGGTGGTCAGTGTGGTTATTGGTATGGTCAGTGGGTGTGGTCAGTGGGGTATGGTCAGTTGGTGTGGTCAGTGGGTGTGGTCAGTGGGTATGGTCATTGAGTTGGTCCTTTTGACAGTGGGTGTGGGCAGTGTGTGTGGATAGTGGGTGTGGTCACTGGGGTGGTGAATGGTGTGTGGTCAGTAGGGGTTGTTGATGGGTTGGTCAGTGAGGTGTGGTCAGTGAGATTTGTCATTGGGGTGGTCAGTGGGTGTGGTCAGTGGGGTGTTGGCACTGGTAGATTGGATATGGGTGTGTTCAGTGGGTGTGCTTTGTGGTTATGGTCAGTGGGTGTGGTCATTGGAGGTATGGTCATCTGGGCGGTAAGTGGCATGTGGTCAGTGGGTGTGGTCAGCATGTGGTCAATCAGGGGGTGCTCAGTGGGTCAGCTGTTCCTATTTCTGTTCATTCATTCCTGCTCTGATGAGGATGGATCCTCAGACACTTGGAGGATGCTGATGAATTTTACTACTCCAGAGGCCTCTTCTTTCTTGAGCTCTTCAGTTCAGGAATTCAGTGACAAAGACTCATAAACATTTGTTCAAAACACCCAAACAGGAAAAGCCCCAGAGAGTAATTTAAGTTTCCAATTCTTCTGTGGCAATTAGACAGATTTTGGAAGTCTGTTCTGAATATACTATATTGAAAACAATGCAGAGAGAACAGTTTTGTGCTGTTGGGTTTTCTCTTCCTGTTTATAGAGAGATATCAGCAATGCCCAATTGATGTTGACCATCAGCACCTTCTAATGCAGTCTGAATAGATATGAAAATCAAGACCCTTCATGGCTGACAATCAATCACATTTTGTTCCCACCTCCTCCCCAGCATTTCCTTCATCTAACCCCTGGGACTCCTCTGGATCAGGAATTGTGTGGCCAGCAGGAGCAGGGCAGTGATTCTTCCCCTGTGCTCGGCACTTGTTGGGCAGCACCTCGAGTGCTGTGTCCAGATCTGGGACCCCCAATTTAGGAAGGACATGGAGGGGCTGGAGTATGTCCAGAGAAGGGCAACAAGGCTGGTGAGGGGTCTGGAACACAAGTCCTGTGAGGATCAGCTGAGGGAGCTGGGGATGTTTATCCTGGAGAAGAGGAGGCTCAGGTGAGACCTCATCACTCTCTACAGCTCCCTGACAGGAGGGTGCAGCCAGGTGGGGTCAGGCTCTTTTCCCAGGTACAGTGACAAGAAAAGAGGACAGAGCTGTAAGCTGCACCAGAAGAGGTTTAGGCTGGACAATAGGAAATATTCTTCACAAAAATGGTGATTGGGCATTGGAATGGGCTGCCCAGGGTGGTGGGTGAGTCACCATCCCTGGAAGTGTTTTAGGAAAGACTGGATGTGGCACTGAGTGCCATGGTCTGGGTGACAAGGTGGTGTTGGGTCACAGGTTGGACTTGATCCTCTCAAAGTTCATTTCCAGCCTGGGTGATTCTGTGATGATTGTGACACTGCAGGGCCTTGTGGAACCAAGGGGCCATTGTGCCACAGTGGAACCAAGGAGAGCCTTGTGAGAGCCTGGGGCCAATGGAATCAAGGGGCCATTGTTCCACTGCAAGGACTCTTGGAACTAAGGGAACAATTGTGACACTGTGGTGCCCCATGGAACCAAGGGTCCCTGTGACACTGCAGGATCTTGTGGAACCAGGGCTCCATTGTGACACTGCAGCACCAAGGAATTCATGGTGGCACTCGGAGGCCTCATGGAACCAAGAGGCCACAGTGACACTGCAGGGCCTGGTGGGACCATGCAGAGCATTGTGACAGAGCAGGACCTCGTGTAATGATGGGGCTATTGTGTCTCTAAAGGGAGAATGGAAGGAGCCAGTGCTGCTCCTCAGGGACTCATGGAATGAAGGAAACATGTTTGACACTGTGGTGCCCCTTGGGACCAAGAGGCCATTGTGACACTGTGGAACCAAGGAGAGCATTGCTGCACTGTGAGACCTCATGGAACCAAGGATCCACTGTGATACTGTAGGGCCTTGGGGCAGTAAAGGGACTTTTGACACCAAGGGTCTCCATGGAACCAAAGGACATTGTGACACTGGGAGGCCTCATGGAATCATGGAGACCACTGTGGTACTCTGAGACAAGGACTGGTGACACCAAGCTGGCTGTGAGTGTTGATCTGCTGGAGGGTAGGAAGGCTCTGCAGAGGACCTGGACAGGCTGGACCCAGAGCCCAAAATCCAACAAGGTGAGGTTTAACAAGACCAAGTGCTGGTCCTGCACTTTGGCCACAACAACCCCTGCAGGGCTACAGGCTGGGGACAGAGTGGCTGGACAGTGGCCAGACAGAAAGGGAACCTGGGGCACTGATGGACAGCAGGCTGGACATGAGCCAGCAGTGTGCCCAGGTGGCCAAGAAGGCCAATGGCTCCTGGCCTGGATCAGGAATGGTGTGGCCAGCAGGACCAGGGCAGTGATTCTTCCCCTGTGCTCAGCAATTGTGAGCACCTCGAGTGCTGTGTCCAGTTCTGGGCCCCCAATTTAGGAAGGACATGGAGGGGCTGGAGCGTGTCCAGAGAAGGGCAACAAGGCTGGTGAGGGGTCTGGAACACAAGTCCTGTGAGGAGTGGCTGAGAAAGCTGGGGATATTTATCCTGGAGAAAAGTAGACTCAGGAGTGACCTTATCACTCTCTACAACTTCCTGAAAGGTGGTTGTGGTCAGGTGGGGTTGGTCTTTTTCATCAGGCAGCAACTGACAGAATGAGAGGACTGTCATAAGCTGTGCCAAGGGAAATATAGGTTGGATATTAGGAAAAAGTTTTTACAGAAAGGGTGATAAAGTACTGGAATGATCTGCCCAGGGGTTGGTGGAGACACCATCCCTGGATGTGTTTAAAAAGACTGGGTATGGCACTCGGTGCCATATGAATGTGTTACACAGCGGTTGGACCTGATGATCTTGATCTTCCAAACTAGTGATTCTGTGATTCTGTGAATTCTCGGAGTCTTTCAGCTGAATTCTCTGTTCCTGACCTTTCCCTGGATCTCTGTTGCAGATGGAAGCTGCTGGTGCCATTCTCACCTTTAACCCCTAATTTGAATGCAGACAGATGTTCCCAGGTGTGTTAAGCAGGTGTTGCTCAATGTTTATGTGGAATTTTTGTATCCTCATGGCACCAAGGAGACCCTTTTGGCACTGTGGAAACTCATGGAACCAAAAAGTCATTGAGAGATTGGGGTGGGATGGTACCAAGGAGAGCATTGTGATACTGCAGGTCCAAGGACACCATGGTAACACTGTGGAAACTCGTGGAACCATGGGCATTGTGACACAGCAGGGACTTATGGACCCAAGGAGTGAATTGTGACTGTACCAAACCTCATGGAACCAAAGGGCCATTGTGACACTTCAGAGCCTTGTGGACCAAGGGGACCACAGTGACACTGTGGGGTCCATGGAACCAAGGGGCCATGGTGACACTGTGGGGCCCCGTGGATCAAAGAGGCAACTGTGACACTGCAGGGCTTTGTGGAGCTCAGGGACTGATGTGACACTGTGTGGCCGCATGGAGCCAAGGAGAGCATTGTGACACTGAACCTAATGGAATTGTTGGACATGATACAAATTTGAATTTTTTTTAATGTAACTTCAGTCAGGGGTTTGTTTGCCTTTGCCCAGGAAAAGGGGAATTGAAGTTTCTCTTCAAAAGACTCTGTTCACTGAGGTTGGATGAGGCCTGAAGAGTTTAACATCTACAGATTGGGAGTAACCAGAAGATACACAGGAGGTAAATGAACATTATTGAACATCACCCCCATTGCAGTTGGAGACATCTGGTCTGGGAAAAGATTGGTAAGAGAATCAAAGAATGAGGGCCTAATTCACATCAAAGGGAAAAGGATCAATAACCAACAGGAGATCGAATACTAAGAACTGTGCAATTTAGATCAATTAATTTCTTCAATGAAACCTGAATTTCTTTGGGGTTTGTCTGTATAAAACATCAAAAACCTAGTAAAGAACCATGTATGATGGAATGATTGTTCACTGCACAAGGCGGGCATGTGTGGATGAAATGATTTCTATTGCACATGCTGGCCACAGTAATATCCTGGCCAGAATAAAGAAATGCCTAAATACTCTAACACTGAGAAGATATTGTAGGGGAGTTTCTGTTTTTCATGCAGTTTCAGTGTCAGTCCCACTGAGGTCCATCACCAACACAGGCTCCTCCTGGACTCCTTGGAAGAGAGAATTGGAGGCCCTGATTGCTCAGAGCTCTCAGAGACTCCTAGGCAAAAGCAAAACCCAAGGCAGGGGCTCCCTGGGCTCTGCTGCCACTGCCAGAGCCTGGCAGGGACCTCAGCCCTGCGGGTACCACCCTGCCCTGCCCCTGCCCGAGGTGACCCAGAGGGCTGGAGGGATGGACACTGGAGCTCTGGGCACAGGAGCTCATCCCAGCCCTGCATCCAGGGGTTCCCAGGGGACGTTACTCTCTGGAAACTCCAGCAACAGCTGAAGGTGTTTGTGCTCACTGGGTTTATGTCCCCTCACACACAAACACAGGATGTTCAGGGCTGTGGAATGTCCCTGCACTGCAAACACAGACTCCTGACCTGGTCACTTGATGTCCCCCCAGGCAGGGAAGAACAACCTCTGTGCCCTGGGGTGAGAGGGCACTGCTGGAAGCAGCACTGGCTTTGCAAGGGCACTGCTGGGACAGCCCCACCCTGAACACTGCCACACTTTTGCTGTCACTGCTGTTCTCCTCTCCAGGGTGCTGTGTTGGGAACATCCTTGAGAGCAAACTGGGAAGGAGATTGAAGCTTTCAGGCCCTGCACTGGGGAGATGCCCTTGCATGATGGAAATGCTGTTGCAGAGCCCAGCTCTGTCCCAGCAGTGCCCACAGCCTGTCCCTGCCTGCAGTGCCTGCACAGTCACACAGCAGAACAGGGACAGAGCTGAGAGAGCCCTGAGGCCTTAAACCAACACAGGGGCTCTGAAGGGGAGTGTGGAAGTGAAGGAAGGGGAGGTTATGGAGCAGAAGTCTTGGAGCTGCCAGGCAGTGAGGAGCACTGGGGTTCCCTTTTCACCCCAGCTCTGCCCAGAGGCACCAAACTTGCAGCTCCAGAGAAGTCAGGGAGCAAAGATGTCAGGGCAAACATGGCAATGCAGAGCTATTTATTTTGTGTAAGGACATAGGTAGTACAACTCCTGGGTTATATTGTCTGTGGTTCACACTACAAGTGTGAATACTGAATTAAAAATGGTACAGACAAAGATTTTCCTGAGAACAAATTCTCAAAAATATAATACCTGTGCTAGAAGAAAAAGCACAGGACACATAGTAGGCATTAATGAGTAACATCATAAAAGCTATAAAGGAGAATGAGAGTTTATTCCTTCTGGAAAAGCATTAATGATGATTTTCCTCAGGCCATCCTTGAGCTCCTGGTTCCTCAGGCTGTAGATGAGGGGGTTCAGGGCTGGAGGCACCACCGAGTACAGAACTGACAGGGCCAGATCCAGGGATGGGGAGGAGATGGAGGGGCTTCAGGTAGGCAAATGTGCCAGTGCTGAGAAACAGGGAGAGCACAGCCAGGTGAGGGAGGCAGGTGGAAAAGGCTTTGTGCCGTCCCTGCTCAGAGGGGATCCTCAGCACAGCCCTGAAGATCTGCACATAGGAGAAAACAATGAACACAAAGCAACCAAAACCTAAACAGGCACTAACAGCAATGAGCCCAAGTTCCCTGAGGTGGGATTTGGAGCAGGAGAGTTTGAGGATGTGAGGGATTTCACAGAAGAACTGGCCCAAGGCATTGCCATGGCACAGAGGCAGGGAAAATGTATTGGCTGTGTGCAACAGTGAATAGAGAAAGCCACTGGCCCAGGCAGCTGCTGCCATGTGGGCACAAGCTCTGCTGCCCAGGAGGGTCCCGTAGTGCAGGGGTTTGCAGATGGACACGTAGCGGTCGTAGCACATGATGGTCAGGAGGGAAAACTCTGCTGAAGTGAAAAACACAAAGAAAAAGAGCTGTGCAGCACATCCCGAGTAGGAGATGTTCCTGGTGTCCCAGAGGGAATTGTGCATGGCTTTGGGCACAGTGGTGCAGATGCAGCCCAGGTCAGTGAGGGCCAGGTTGAGCAGGAAGAAGAACATGGGGGTGTGCAGGTGGTGGCCGCAGGCTACGGCGCTGATGATGAGGCCGTTGCCCAGGAGGGCAGCCAGGGAGATGCCCAGGAAGAGGCAGAAGTGCAGGAGCTGCAGCTGCCGCGTGTCTGCCAGTGGCAGCAGGAGGAAGTGGTTGATGGAGCTGCTGTTGGACATTTGCTGTGAATGCGGATCTGTAAAAAAAGTTAATCATGGAATAGTTCAGTTTGGAGATGACTTTAAATATCCCAGCCCAGCTTGGTGGCACTTTCCCCCCACTGCCTGCCCAGGGCTCTGCTGCCTGGAGCTGTCCCTGCCAGCAGCTGCTTCCCTGTGCCCAGGGCTGGGCCCTGCCAGTGCTGCCAGAGCCCAGCCCAGCCCTGGGGGCTCAGCTCTGCCCTGCAGACCCCTCCCAGCACAGGATAATGCCCTGGACCAGCTCTCTCTCCTCAGGCTCTGATGGCAACATTACAGCAACCATGAGGAGGCTAGAAAAGTGACACTGCCTATAAGGGACTACATCTTAAATGCATCAAGGGACCATGTGCTGATTTCTGTCATTACCTTGTTTATTAAGATCTGAGAGATTTTTTTTTTCTCTACCTGAACTGAGAGATGAATATCACTGTGCAGTTTCCCATCTAAGCAACCCAGAGCAGAAGGTTATGAAATCAGGATTTTCCCTTTTATGCAGCCCCTGACTTGCTGTGCTCCCTGTATAATCTACTTGGAAATGTTCTGGAGTTAAATGTCATGCTGGGAGAAGCCATGAATAATGCAGCACCCTCAACATACAAGGAGAACACTTCCAAGCCTTACCAGCTGTCTCCTTCCATCCAGTCCCCCAGTGCTGTGAACAGCTCCCAGGGCTGGCTGAGAGCTGTCCCTGGCAGGCAGCAGAGTCCCTGCCCCAGCACAGCACCCGGGGCTGCAGGACCCTGCTCTGCAGGACAGCCCTGGGCACCCCTGGCTGCTCTACACAAGAGAGAATCAATCAGAGAATGTACTCACAGAGTCTGTAGGCATTGGGATGTTCCAGCTTTAGGAGATCACTCCAGGAGCTGCAGCTGCCTTGTCCTGCAGCCAGAGGCTTCCTGTGTCAAGGGCTGGGAGTGATTCTGCCCCAGTCACTTCTGAGCATCTTCCCAGCCCTGACTGATTGAAGCTCTCTGTGCCTCTGTGCTGTGCCTGGGGTGGCTGCAGGCAGTGCCCCAGCCCTGCTGGGCTGGGAGAAGAGCTGCTCAGCAAGAGAAATGTGCTTTTGAAGCTCTTCTTGGTTGCAAGCAAGTCGCTCTGTGCCAGGAGTCCAGCCCAGATGAGCAGCACAGACACAGCTCAAAGATTTTAATGACCCCCTTGGGGCTTTGGTGCTGTTTACATCAGACTCAGTCCCTGAGAGTGTGCTCAAGAAACTTCTCAAGAACTCAAAGTTAAATTGAAATTCAAAAGTTTCTTGAACTTTAATAGATGCCATCGAGGCACACGACTAAGAAAATGTCCTCAAGTTCCAGTTAGAGCAGAACATGAGGCAG
>JAPFBE010000834.1:0-24620 GCA_034336665.1 Luscinia megarhynchos | reverse complement strand
TATTAATCCACTAAACAAGCTAATTTTCCAGTCTGCCTGACTAAAATATTCATGCCTGTCTTAGCTCTCACCACCCAATTTCTCTTCTGAAACAAGTCTCAGAACGTTTCTGATAGTACTTAGTTTATTGCTGCATTATCTTTGCACTTAACTCCTGTTGTTATTTCCCATAGATGCTGTGCAGCATGGAGGGAGATGCTGCCGAGCAGCCCATGTGCAAGTGACTCTAACAGCTTTAAAAGGAAACTTACCATCAGGAGCAGGACCATGTGGTGTACGGATTCCTTGGCATACAAATGGAAGGCGGAAGGATTCTGTTCAGAGAAAGCAAATTTTTAAAAGGAAAATGAACAGAAATGAAATATTTATGGCTGGAAGGAAAGGCTATGTTAGTTGCAGACACAGTATAGGTTCTTTAGGGTGACACACCAGAGCTTCTGCTGGTTCCAGGCACAGAGTAGGTTCTATAGGGTATGTCAATTCCTGACAAAGAGTAGAATGTGTGTCTAGGCTGTCCCCAGCATACGGCAATAAAAAGAAGAATAAAAGCAAATCAAGAGATGTTGGAGAACATACTGAGGGTGAGCCCCACAGATATGGACGTTCGGATTCTGAGAATTTAGAAGCCATGGATATAATGGAAATGAAGGCCACTTTCGAAATACCAAACCACAGTTACTGAATAACCACAGGACAATGGGATAGCCAGCTCGGGCTAATTGAGCTCCTGCCTCAGGGTAGCCACGAGGGTCTGACTCATTCCCCCCCAGGGTACAAGGAGTAGTTTGTAGATGTAACACGCCATGCTAATATCATAGTCCCTATAGGTTGAATGCAAATGTTGTAGAATTTGTATCTTGTATTAGATTGGTTAAATGGGAATTGGAATATTCATAATGGAAAAAGATTTAAAGCTTTGTAAACGAGAAATCGCTCTCTTCTCTCTTTTTCTCTTTTCTCTTTCTCTCTTTTCTCTCTTTCTCTTTTGCTCTCTCTCTTTTCTCCCTCTCTGCCTTCTCCCCCTCCCCCCTCCTCCTTACCCCATTGCTCAAACCCACGTGTTGTTTTACTCTGGGCTGCTAAAGAGCTACCCTTTGTAAAACCCTCTGTTTCTTACCCACTTAATAAATGCTACAGTAACTTTTACCAAATACAGGTTTAATGAGTTTTGTCCCTATTCGTCTGTTGGATACAAAGACACAGCGAGTACCTAAAAAGAGAAAATCTACATTTGCTGTTAATTGCCTCTAACAATGTCACATATACGAAATACTTACAACTGTTTGCTTCCGGTTTAAAATGCTTATTTCAAAAACAGGGCACCTGATTATAGTTATTTATCTTTAATAGGCAAAAATCATTAGTATAAGTATCCTACCCTCGGGCATGGAGGAAATTAATAGCATTTTTTTTGAAGTTCTACAAATACTTACAGAGATTTTTTACCCCTCATCATTATAATTGCTAGTGTTGGTTTATTTAATCAAGAAAACCAACTTATTCTACAGTCTGCCTGGCGGAAATTTTCATGCCTGTGTTAGCTTTCACCATCCCTGTTTCTTTTCTGAAAAATGTTTCAGAACATTTCTGTTTGCACGAGTTTTATTAATCCATTATATTTATGCTTAACTATTGTTGTTATTTGCCTACTGATGCTGTATAGAATGAAGGGAGATGCTAGCTAGGAACCCAAATCCAAGTGACTCCAATTGCATGAAAAGCAGACTTACCATCAGGGGCAGCAGCAGGAGGCGTAGCAGCTGCTTCAGGCTCAAAGCGAATCCGCAAAGATTCTCCTCCTACTCGTAATGCTTCTACTCTGATGGCTGCCAGTGAGTAGTGATCCATAAAACTTATAAGGACGTGCTTTAAGAAATAGTAAAAAGAATAATTAGTGCCAGGCACACTACAATTAAATGCCAAATAGCACACATTCAAATTTGTTACAAAAGACAGGGTTTTTTTTAGCAGAGAAATCAAATACAGTTTGTAAGCCAGGCAGAATTTCAGTCCCCAGGACTAAAAAATAAAAAAAAAAAAAAATTATTTTTAATTGGATTTTTTATTTCTTTAAAATTTGTTTTTTTTATTTTTTCTAAAATCTTAAATATTAATATCATTAAGGAATGACTCCGCACCCTAGTTAGACGATGCTTTAATGAGATGTTTTCAGTGCAGTACAAGATTGAGCTCTTGATGAAATTTTTCATTTTATTTCAATACAAGACCAAGTGCAGGTTCAATTTCTGTTCACAAAAAATTACCACACAGTTTCAGGTTAATGTTCACACTTCCAAACTGAGTCTATTTACTAACACTTCCACTTCACAGAAAAAGAATTAACTTGGCAGTAAGAAAAGAAACATTGTAAACATACAGACTTCTGAAAACAAGTTATCGGATTGCACTATAACTGGAAAAACGTATGTTTCCACCTGTAGAGAATGTTACTCCCCCTAAAATCTATCCCTGGAATTCCATCCCATAATTACTGAATGCTTAGCAACCGACTCCCCATCCCCCTTATCAAAAACCCTGTTATCTTTTTAGATTTCTATTGGCTCTTAAAGCCAACAAGTTATTGGTCCTTTTTTACTTAAGAATTTTAAGATAATTGGTTAGTTTAAAAGCTGTAGTTTTATTGGTAGAAATTTCAATCCTCTGTAAACCTATAAAAGTCCTTTGTTATCTGATATATGCAGACATCGTTGTACCTCCCTTTGAAGAAGTAAAGCTATCTTCAGAACCAGTGCTGCGTTGTCTCAGCCTTTCTATACTCCGCTATTGGGTAGCTGTTAGCCCGACAGCCACAAGTCTAGAGAAATCTAGACCTGAAGCTGTTAAGCTTTGGGACTGGAAAGCACCGACCCAGAGAAAAAACAGCTGCATCCACCTATGCAGTGGAAGAATGTCCCCATTTTGTTATATTGATTAGACTGATGATAAAGTTAGCAGGACAAGACAGCACAAATGATTTTGCAGTACTGGCAACTTGTACCCCAAGTACTCTCAACTAACTGTTGAAATTATTGGTCTTCTTTACAATGGTTAATCACATTTTTATTTGCTATTTTATTTGCAATTTTCCCCTTCATAGTGTGATAGATAAGGAACCTTTTGTTCGCCTGACAGACCTTGAAAAAGATATCGCCTGGGCCTGTGGAGCCAAGATGTCGTAAAATTGTTTTATTGCTTTGCTTTGCTTGCCAAGATGCTGTTAATTGTTTTGCTCTGCTAGCCAGACAGACCTTGAGAGTTAATTGCTTTGCTTTACTTGCATAAATCACATATCGCTTCAAGTGCTAGTAAGTTTCCAAGAAACCGTCAGATCACCTTATAAGGAGGAGGGGTGTTAGCAAGACAAAACAGAGAAAGAGGCTTCTCACCTTCATCCCTCGACCACCAGAAGGCAGAAAAAGACCCCTAGCAACTGGAAGAGCATGCGCAAATTACTAAAGTGTCCTGGGTCAGTGTTATGACTACTCCTCTCCCTGCCACCCCCCCTCCCCCCCCTCTGTTGGCACGGAGCTGCTGCCGCCTCCCCCGCCTGGCGGGCCCCGGCTGCTGGGCTGCTGCTGCCTGCTGCTTTAGCTGCTGCTGCTGCTGGCCTGCTGCTGCTGCTTTTGCTGCTGCTTTTGCCGCTTTGGCTGCCGCTTTTTCCCCTAGCTTTTGCCCCAGCTTCTCCTGCCCCCAGCTGCTCCCTCTTTCTCTCTCCCTTCTTCCCTTCACCCCGAAGATCTGCACCGGCTCCGGACGGAGGGATCTGAACATCAGAGACTGCGTCTGGAAGCCTGCCACAGAAGCTTTGCACCCTTCCCAGCAGGACTGACCGAGCTCGTCCATCCTCGCTCACCTTGGTGAAAACGTTTTGTGTCATCTGGGGATTGTTCTTTCCTGGTGTTGGGAAGTGTTTTGTTAAAATAAACAAGTTTTTTCCACTTTTTTTTCCCTCGGAGGAAGTTCTTCCCGAACCCGGTAGTGGGAGGGGGAAGGAGTTCTGGGGGTTTATTTTCCTAGGGGAACTCCTTTGTGAGATAACTCCCGTAAATTTGTCCTAAACCAGGACATAAAGGAAGCACACGTAATCCAGAAACCGAACAACTTAAAAGGGACGAACTGAAAGAGGGGGTGCGGCAGTTGGTGGAGCGAGCTCGGCTCGACTCCCTTGCCGCCCAGCGCAGCGCTGATCTTTACTTTTGCCTTCTGTAACCAATAAATTTTTCAATTTTGATTCGATCTCGCATGGTCCATTGTACTAATTTATAACAATTTGGTGCCGTGACTCGGATCGAGATTTCGGATAGGGTCTCCGCCTGCGGGAAGGCGTGCCCCACCATTTTTGGTAGCCCTGGGGACGAGGGCGGCCCTATCCCAACCTCGACCGATGAACCTAAAAGTTAGGAAAGCAAAAGTAAAGGTAGGAGGGCCCGGTTGACCCCTTAAATTTTGTGCACAAAGTCCAGATGAAGACGCAGGACGCGTAAGTATAAGGGGATCCGTTCGGGTGGGGTCGGGATCCTGGAGCACGGCGACGTGGTGTGTGTGTGTGAGAGGGGAGCTGGCAGCCAGGTTCCCCAAGCGAGTGTGGACCCTCAGTAGTGCGGTTCCCACTGGCCCGCAAGGGCGTGGGCCACGAAACAGGGGAAGCGAAAGTGATTTTGGCGGGAGTGAAGGTACTCCGGAAGAATGGGGCAGGGGAAAAGTAAACCTCCTGCAGACGTTAAACTCCCACCCATACCTAGAGATAGTCCCTTGGGGTTCCTGCTAGAGAATTGGGACCATTTTCCTGGGACGGGAGGGAAGGATAAGGCTAGGATGATACATTATTGTGTGGAAGTCTGGGGTGGGAAGGAGATTTCAAGAAAGGTGTTTTGGCCGATATTTGGGTCAACAGAGGATTGGGTAAAGCAGAGATTGAATATTTGGGTAAACACCAAAAAACCTGTTTGCTTAGAGGAAAGTGAATATGCAAAAATCTGGATAGCCCATCCCGAGGCTTTTATCTTCAAATTGACCGAAAAATCAGAGGATGTCAAAAATAAGAAAAAGGGGGGTAGGAAAGAAGAAACTCTGATAGTACCCCCCCCCCCCCATATGTGCCCAGTGCACCTTCCCCAGAGGAAGATTCTGACTCTGATCATTCAGGCTATTCAGGACCAGTCACTAGAGGTAGATCTAGGAAACAACAAGAAAATTTATTCCCATTGAGAGAGATGCCAATGGGAAAGCCCCAGGCAGGAATAGGATTTATATCTGTACCCCTCAGTTCAGGGGATGTTAGGGAGTTTAAGAAAGAAATGGGACATTTATTAGAAGACCCACTGGGAGTTGCTGAAAGAGTGGATCAATTTTTGGGTCCTAATATGTACACCTGGGAGGAATTGCAATATATTTTGAACTTCCTGTTTACTGCCGAAGAGAAAAATATGATTAGGAGGGAAGGGATGCGTATCTGGGACGCCCAGCACACTCAGGGTCCTGCAGCTAACATCAAATGGCCCCTGCAGAATCCTCAATGGGATCACCAGAATCCTGCACATCGAACACACATGCAGGACTTAAGGACTATTATAGTTCAGGGAATTAGGGAATCAGCCCCGAGGGGCCAGAACGTCAATAAGGCATTTAATGAAAGACAAAAGAAAGATGAAACCCCCACAAAGTGGTTAGAGAGGTTGAGAAAAAATTTCCAGCTTTATTCAGGAATGGATCCAGATGGTCAAATGGGGCAGGCGGTGTTGAAGGTACATTTTGTGTCTAAATCTTGGGAAGATATAAGGAAAAAGATACAAAAGCTGGAAGATTGGCAGGATAGAGGCTTAGATGAGCTGTTGAGAGAGGCCCAAAAGGTGTATGTCCGGAGGGAAGAAGAGAGCCACAAATGGCAGGTTAGAATGATGGTTGCTGCGGTACGAGAAAATAGAGAACAAAATCAGAGGGAGACACAGAGGCGATCAGTAAAAGAGTCTAGAGAATCTGGAAATTCTAAGGAGAGACAGGATACCAAAGTGTGTTTTTATTGTGGGAAAAAAGGACATTTCAAGAGAGAGTGTAGGGCCAGGATTCGGGATGAGAAGGAGTTCAAGACAGATTAGAGGGGTCAGGGGCTCTATCTCTTGGGGACCCGGAAACATCATAAGGAGCCCTTGATAAAACTAAAAGTGGGTCCCCACGGCCAGGAAATAGTTTTTCTGGTTGACACAGGCGCTGAGAGATCAACTATTCAGTTTTTGCCAAAAGGATGTAGTTTATCCAAAGAGACTGCCACAGTGGTAGGAGCAAAAGGAGAACCCTTTGAGGTGGGGGTTATTAAAAGGGTGACAGTTGAATCAGAGTCAAAAATTGGGTTAGGAGATTTCTTGTTAGTATCAGAATCTGAATATAATTTATTAGGAAGAGACATGATTATAGAACTAGGAATTAAGATAGAAGTAGTAGAGAAGGAACTACAAATTAAACTCTGTCTTCTTAGAGTGGAAGATGAAAGAAAGATAAACCCTGAAGTATGGTATAACCCGGGAAACGTAGGGCAGCTAAAAATAGCCCCATTTTCGGTGATTATTAAAAATCCAGAGGTCCCGGTAAAAATAAAACAATATCCCATATCCCCTGAGGGCCGACAGGGATTGAAACCTGAGGTAGATAGGTTGCTAAGGAAGGGGCTGTTAGAACCATGTATGTCACCCTTCAACACACCAATACTCCCTGTGCGCAAATCAGATGGCACTTATCGGTTAGTACACGATTTAAGAGAAATCAATAAACGCACAGTGGCTCGATTCCCCGTGGTGGCAAATCCATATACACTCTTAAGTAAATTGGGGCCTAACAACTTGTGGTATAGTGTCATAGATTTAAAGGATGCCTTTTGGGCTTGCCCTCTCGACGAGGCAAGCCGGGATTACTTTGCATTTGAATGGGAGGACCCAGATACCGGAAGGAGGCAACAGTTGAGGTGGACAGTGTTACCCCAGGGCTTCACAGAATCTCCCAATTTGTTGGACAGGCACTGGAACAAATCTTGCAGGATTATCAAACAGGATCGGCAGTAACCCTGGTACAATATGTAGATGATATGCTTCTGGCAGGGGAATATGAGGAGGATGTGAGAAAAGAAAGTATAAGGCTATTGAATTTCCTGGGACTTAAGGGGTTAAAAGTTTCTAAAACTATACTTCAGTTTGTAGAGGAGGAGGTAAAATATTTGGGGCACTATTTAAAGAAGGGGGAGAAGAAAATAGACCCTGAAAGGATCCAAGCAATTATGTCACTACCTATTCCAAAGAACAAGAGACAGATTCGTCAAATTTTGGGACTTATTCGGTACTGTAGACAGTGGATTGAAAATTACAGCAGTAAAGCTAGATTTCTTTACCATAAATTAACACAGGAAGGACTAGTAAAATGGAGTCAGGAGGACACAGAAAAACTTCAGGAATTAAAGGAAATTAAAGGAAAGTTTAGTCCATGCCCCGGTCTTAAGCCTCCCGGATTTGAGGAGACCATTTTTCTTGTTTGCGAATATAGAAGAGGGCATTGCGTTTGGGGTACTTACCCAGGACTGGGCAGGGAAAAAGAAGCCCGTTGCATATTTATCAAAAATTTTAGATCCTGTGAGTAGGGGCTGGCCGACCTGTTTCCAAATAGTGGCCGGATGTGCCCTATTGGTGGAAGAAGCCAGAAAAATCACCTTTAATGGTAATATTAAAGTAATGTCCCCTCACAACATCCGGAGTGCATTACAACAAAAAGCAGAGAAGTGGATTTCAGATGCTAGACTTCTAAAGTATGAAGGAATTCTGGTAGAGGCACCCAATTTGACGTTAGAAACCAGTACACTACAGAACCCGGCTGCATTTTTATACGGAGAGCCAGAGCATGAGTTCTTAGCCCATGACTGTATAGCTACAATAGAGGAGCAGACAAAGATTAGACCGGATTTAGAAGAAGAGGAGTTAGAAAGTGGTGAAAAACTTTTTGTGGATGGATCCTCCAGGATAATAGAGGGAAGGAGGAAATCAGGGTATGCAATAGTGCAAGGTCCAAACTTACAGGTGGTAGAGTCGGGTGCATTAGATAAATCATGGTCTGCACAGGCATGCGAATTATATGCAATATTAAGGGCCTTAAAACTTCTTGAGGGGAAGGAAGGGACAATATACACTGATTCCAGATATGGATTTGGAGTAGTACATACATTTGGAAAGCCATGGGAAGAAAGGGGCCTCATTAACACACAGGGGAAAGATTTGATACATCAGAAACTTATAGTTGAAATATTAAAAGCCCTGAGAGGGCCGAGGAAGTTAGCAGTGGTACATTTAAAGGGACACCAACGAGGAATGGATTTGAGAAGCAGGGGAAACAACGCTGCGGATCAGGAAGCAAAACGGGCAGCCCTAAAGGAGATGGTCCTAAAAGAAAAAGGGGGGCAAAGGGATGAGGGTGGAGTTGATAACAATGAAAACACTGACACAATTTTTACGAATGAGGAAAAAGAGAAACTTAAAAGGATGGGGGTTACAGAAGAATCAGGTAAGTGGATATTAGCAGATGGCCAGTAGGTGCTACCAAAAGCAGTAGCTCAAAGAATACTGTATAAGTTACATCAGAAAACTCATTGGGGAGCCCAGGGGCTGGTAGATCACTTTGCCACTAAATACATGAGCATCGGACTCCACGATTTAGGTGAACATATCACAAAGGGATTTCCTACCTGTTTGCGAGTAAATCGAAGTAACCTCAGAAAACTACCCCACAGGGGAAGGCCTCTAGCAAAGCGGCCCTTTGCAAATACCCAAGTAGATTTTACCGAATTGCCAAAGGTAGGAAGGATTAAATATCTTTTGGTGGTAGTAGATCATCTCACCCACTATGTGGAAGCCTTCCCAACATCAAGACAAACTGCACGAACAGTAGTAAAAGTTTTACTAGTGGAGATAGTCCCCAGATATGGTGTACCAGAAACAATTGACTCTGATAAAGGGCCGCAGTTTACATCAAAGGTAACTCAAGAGTTAGCAGAAGCATTAGGAATAAAATGGCAACATCATACTCCCTGGCATCCTCAGAGTTCAGGCCGAGTAGAAAGAATGAATGGGGAAATAAAGAAACAGCTGACTAAGTTGGTACTAGAAACAAAGCTATCGTGGGTTAAATGTGTTCCATTAGCCTTGCTAAATATTCGAACTCAACCCCGAGCAGATCTAGGGATTTCCCCATTCGAAATGTTATATGGCATGCCTTATAATTTAGAAAGGGCACAAAAAAATCCAAACGTTAGTGAACGATACATTAACGAGTATATAGTAACCCTGATGAAATTCAGGAAACAGTTATGGGAAAAGGGAATGTTGGCTCAGAGACCACCGTTAAAGCTTGTATTACATCAGGTTCAGCCAGGAGACTGGGTACTAGTTTAAAGTTGGAAGGAAAATCTGATAACACCTAAGTGGGAAGGACCTTACCAGGTGTTGCTGACAACGGATTCAGCGGTACGCACTGTAGAAAAAGGGTGGACTCACGCAAGCCGGATCAAAGGACCAGTAAATCCATCTAAATTCACCAACCATCCTGAGGGGGAGGTAAGAGGCACACCTGGGGATTTAAAGCTAACACTGCAGAAGAAAGTGCAACCTTGAAGGACTTTATTCTTCTACTTCCTTTTGGGACATGAAACCTATACCGATACCACATGGATGCTGAACCTTGGGATCCGCAGTACTTTTCTTTCACAATAGAAAACAGAAAAACAGGGTTACCACTAGAAGGTGGGGAAAGTGTACTAAGTGCAGAGGTTAAACTCAAATGTAATGCTGAAAACTGCTGGGGAAATTGTAATCCGTTTGTATGCTTTGTCTGTTTAGTTTGTAAGGAGGAGTGGTGGGCCCATTGCCGCAATGGTTACATCCCTAGGGGGGTGTGTCACAATTGTTACTGGAGTCAAAGGAGGCTCACTTCTCAGGTCCTAGCCACCATAGTGGCTGTGGGAGGGCTTTCGGTGGGATCTAAAAAGTGGTGGGAGATTTTTTCAAAGGGGGTGAACCCTCAATTTTACTGCTACCACTCTAACGAACCTACCCCATTTGTAGCCAAAATTGTAGCTGCCCTGTGTAGGCAGTGGGTACCCGAAATCAGTTGCTATACTTCTCTAATTAAAGCCAGCAAGTGGAGCAGGTATATTAAACGCATCAAAAAGCATGGGGCAAACACCCCTCCTGAAGAGTACTCTTGCTGCCGAGAAGATGGAACTCCCCATAGCTCGCTGCAACCGAGTTGATGGGCGAGGCAGAGGAGAAAATGTTTGTGGAGTGGGTCGCCCACGGGCACAGAGGAGACTAAAGGTGGGGACCCAAAGACGATGGGAGGGCAGGTTACAGAAACAATGGGATAGTAATCACCACTGGCAGACAGGTTGCGGGCATTGGGGAAGCTACTACCTCCGGTTAGGAATAATTTGTTTAATGTCCCTAAAAGGAGTACATGCAAGTCACGAACCGTTTAAATGGTCACTTATAAAATGGGAAGGTCAGAGAAAAATTCAAACACAAACTACTTCGGGAAGTCTTAGCTTTAACATAACCCTGGATGATCTACTTGACAGGACAGGTTCTAGCCCCTATAGTGTATTCTACATGTGTCCAGCATCTAACCCAAGGAGGTCATATTGTAACTACCCTGGAGAATTTTACTGTGGATATTGGGGCTGTGAAACGATTTCTGTAGGATGGTCGGTCCAAATCCAAGATAAGTACTTAAGAGTTGAAAGAGGTCCACATGGATGTAAAAAACCCTGGACAGATCCATCAGGGGTGGTAACTTATATCGGCACTTGTAAATGGGTCTATCTTAACGTCACGCAACCCCAAGACCCGGGATGGGTAGTAGGAAAATTCTGGGGAGTTAGAATATGGGAACCCGGGAAAGACCGAGGAGGACATATTTTTATAAAGAAGGAAATTATACCCCACGATCCTCAGCCTGTTGGACCAAATCCTATAATGACAGACTCAAAAGCCACAATAACGGATCAGAGTAACTTAGACAACATAAGCCAAGAAAGTTTTACAGAGGCCAATAATGAATCACAGCTAATAAAGACAACAGCCGTGACACAACCCAGAAAAGGGCCCCTATGGAAGATCCTACAAGCCACCTTTAGGGTGTTAAATAGTACATACCCCAATTTGACTAAAGAGTACTGGTTATGTTACAGTATTAATCCACCCTTTTATGAGGCCTTAGGTTCTGGAGCAGAATCTAAAAGAATAAATGGGACCAATGCCTCCTTGTGCCTTTGGAAAAGGGGAAAAGAAAGCACCCCAGGGGTATCGATGGCGCAGGTAAATGGGAAGGGGAGGTGTATAGGCAACATACCTCGAGATAAAGACCACCTCTGCGGGGTAAAAATGGCTGTTACCGACTCCCGCAAACCGGTCCAATGGTTAATCCCTGCTGCAAACACCAAGTGGGTTTGTAACACATTAGGGGTAACCCCGTGTTCAACGAAACATCGGAATACTGCATTCAGGTCATGATAGTTCCCCGAATCGTATACCACCAAAAAGACTATGTGTATAATCACCAAATCACTCCAGGACACCACCTGGTAAAACGGGAACTGTTTACAGCCCTTACAGTTGCTGTATTATTAACATTAGGAGGTGCTGGAGTAGGAACAGGAGTAGCTTCGTTAGTAAACCAACAGCAAGAATTTAAAAATCTTAGAGTCTCAGTGGATGAAGACCTAAGTAGAATAGAAAAAGCAATAGACTGTCTTGTAAAATCAGTAAGATCTCTTTCAAAAGTTGTATTACAAAATAGGCGGGGATTAGACCTGTTATTTTTACAGCAAGGGGGATTGTGTGTAGCTTTACAAGAAGAATGTTGTACCTATGCGGACCACACTGGGATAGTAATTGACACTATGGCTGAGTTCCGAAAACAACTGGAGCAACGTAAAAAGGATAGAGAAGCCCAACAAAGTTGGTATGAATCTTGGTTTAACTATTCTCCCTGGTTAACAACTTTGTTGTCTACCATAGCAGGACCATTAATCTTGCTAATCTTAGGACTCATCTTTGGCCCTTGCATCTTTAACAGAATCATTAGCATAGTAAAGAGTAGGTTAGAAGCAGCTCACCTCATGTTAATACGAGCAAAATATGAAACCTTAAATGGAGAAGAAACGGAAAACTATTTAGAATTAAGCAAAAGAGAATTACAAAGATTTAGCGAACAAAAGTAGAATATAGAAAAAGGGGGGATTGTGATAGATAAGGAACCTTTTGTTCGCCTGACAGACCTTGAGAAAGATATCGCCTGGGCCTGTGGAGCCAAGATGCCGTAAAATTGTTTTATTGCTTTGCTTTGCTTGCCAAGATGTGGTTAATTGTTTTGCTTTGCTAGCCAGACAGACCTTGAGAGTTAATTGCTTTGCTTTACTTGCATAAATCACATATCGCTTTAAGTGCTAGTAAGTTTCCAAGAAACCGCCGGATCACCTTATAAGGAGGAGGGGTGTTAGTAAGACAAAACAGAGAAAGAGGCTCCTCACCTTCATCCCTCGACCACCAGAAGGCAGAAAAAGACCCCTAGCAACTGGAAGAGCATGCGCAAATAACTAAAGGAAGAACACGTAATCCAGAAACCGAACAACTTAAAAGGGAAGAACTGAAAGGGGGGGGGGGGCGCGGCAGTTGGTGGAGCGAGCTCGGCTCGACTCCCTTGCCGCCCAGCGCAGCGCTGATCTTTACTTTTGCCTTCTGTAACCAATAAATTTTTCAATTTTGATTCGATCTCGCATGGTCCATTGTACTCATTTATAACAGCACTGACCTTAGGAGTCTGACTTTTGAAACAAATTAATCCTTTTGCTGCATCACTGTGATATTTGGCTTGTATGAATGATGAGAGTGAAACTCACATTAAGAGAGGTTCACATATGCATGTGACAAAGCAATAAAAAAAATCTAAAAACCTCCCAAAAATGCACTTTCTGACACTTTACTGTGAGCTGTAGACACTGTTTATCCCTACTTGTTTGACTGCTAGCAGAATAGAAAATTGCTTTTCCCAAAGCAAATTCAATTTTAAGAGCAGTGTGAAATACCCAACTAAGACTTACAGAGAGCAGGAGAATGGTGTGATTTATAAGCATGTATCTCATTTTCATTGGAGAAAACAGTGACTTAATACGAAGGATATGCTAATCAGTTTAATGCTTTCTCTGTGATCTTTTCCCAAAGCATGCAGTTTCCAACCCACTGCAGACAGCAAGAATCTTTCCACTGACCTGAAATGAACAAGCTTTTCATGGTAATATAGGACACTTATGAATGGATATTTATTAAAGATGTGACAGCCAGTCTGCCATGTGACTGAGGGACAGGACTTCAAAGGAGGGGTGCAAAAAGTAATCCAAGCAGGAAGCCAAAGCCCGAGCAAAAAGAAGTCGTAGTTGAAGTCAGTGTTGAAACCAAACTTTAAGTTATTGAAGTTTGTAGCTCTTTTTTTTCCTGGGTTGGTTCTTTCCAATCCCAAAGCCTAACAGCTTCAGGTCTAGATTTCTCTAGACTTGTGGCTGTTGGGCTTACAGCTACCCACTAGCAGAGTACAGAAAGGTTGAGACAACGCGGCACTGGTTCTGAAGATAGCTTTACTTCTTCAAAGGGGAGTACAATGATGTCTGAATATATCAGATAACAAAGGACTTTTATAGGTTTACAGAGGATTGAAATTTCTACCAATAAAACTACAGCTTTTAAACTAACCAATTATCTTAAAATTCTTAAGTAAAAAAGAACCAATAACTTGTTGGCTTTAAGTGCCAATAGAAATCTAAAAAGATAACAGGGTTTTTGATAAGGGGGATGGGGAGTCGGTTACTAAGCATTCAGTAATTATGGGATGGAATTCCAGGGATAGATTTTAGGGGGAGTAACATTCTCTACATTTCCTCTCTCTGTATTTACAAAGAGAGCGTCATTAACAGTTTTCTTAAAGCATTGAACTAAACATGAAAACATAGCTAGTACAACAAGAATAACAATAAAAATCCACAAAATTCCTTTGACCAAGGACGAAGCCCATCCTGTCAGTCCCCATTGGCCAAAAAGATTGTTGACCCAGTCGAGAGTGGTTTCTGTTTTGAGGTCCTTCACGAGGTTTTTCAGCTTCTGGATGTTTTCTTGAATGGATGTGGAGCGGGAAGACAGGTTGAAGCAGCACATTCCTTCAAAGTCTTCACAGCCGTGTCCGTGGGAGAGCAATAAAAAGTCAATTGCTGCCCGATTTTGCAAAGTTGCATGTCTTATGGTTTCTTCATCTTTCAAAAGGTCACTCAGAGCAGCAGATGTAGCATTGGCCTGCTTACTAAGCCAGCACCCTAAATGATTAATGTCACCAAGGGCTTTTGCTGCGGCTGCCCATGGTAAAAACAGGGAGGCAGCGAATTTTTTGGATCTGTTCCAAATGTACATTTTGGGATCACAATTTTCGTTGAATTCAGTGTAGGATCTTTTTTTGCGTTTTGAATTACTTTCTTTCTTCCAATTGTGTAATAAGGTAATGTTGGGGGTGAGGGTAGAAAGCTTGCCAAGGCTACAGGGCCCTCCTTGAAGACGAGAGGGGATTCCAGACCAAACTCGGTCACCACAGATGAGGAACATTCCCCTGGGCAGTTTCTTGGGATGAAGGGAGGACTCTGAAATTGTGGGAGCGGTGTAATTACACCAATTTGGATAGTTGTATGCTTTGTTGATGGGTGATATATCTTTTCTATATGTGTTTTTGTGCAGATCCAATTCATGTATGTTTTGTTTTGGGCGTTTAAAGTAAAACTTGACACAGTATGTTGCTTTGGAGGACCCCAACAAATCCAATTCTTGGGGTTCCTCAAGGGCATTTGGCAATATTTTTGTCCAATCATCCCAAGTGTCCACGGGGTTGGGCCTCTTACCTGTGGTGCAAAGGAATTCTGAGTTTTGGACGGGCCATTCATCTGCTGTAAATGGAATTCCCACTAAACATGTGGAAAGAGGGTTGTCAAGGCTGCCTAGGGATAAACATAAGTTATCTTGTTTTAATGTCTTTGCTAGAGTCACCCAAACATTGTGGCTGGGTTGTGGGCTCATCCAGCCGAGGGCATGAGGTATGTTGAAGAACATCCAGGCAGCAGTAAAAGCAACACCAATGAAGACATTTTTCATCTTTGAACAAGGATGAGGCTTCTGATAGGAAATACAAGCAAAATTCGTTATTTTGGAGAGAGGAGGGAGAGGATTTTTCCTTTCCCTTCCCTCCTTTTTCTTATCATTAAACACACAAAAAAACCCAACATTAGGGTTGAGGGTTTTTGTTAACAAAGTAATATTAAAAGCAAGAAAATTTTTAACAAAGGTTAATAATTTTTTAAACTAAAACTACAAAAGAAGAAACAACTTAATTTCAGCTTTAAGGCTTATCTGAGGCAGCTAAAGGCTGCTTGGTTTTTTGTTTCGTTTGCTGTCGTGTGACAGGACGATTTTTACTTTGGTATATAAGTGCTCTGCGACGCCTGCGTCTCCAGGCAGAGCTGGTCTGGTTTTGAGGGGGTTTTGTGTTGGATTGAGGAGGATTTTTGCTGGTGCTTGAGGGGGTGGGTTTTGCTGTGCCCAGATACGGTTTCATGCTTTTCCCTGGGTAGCATTTTGGCCCTGATGGCAGAGATACGCAAGCGTATCCCCTTCCCCAGGTGATTAATTGAAAGGGCCCAGAAATTTGGTGTGTTTCTGGGTCCTTTACCAGCACAGGTGGTTTTTCAGTGAGTTTGGCTTGAGTGGAGTTTGAAAAATGATGCAGAATTGGGGGATCAGGTTCTGAAGCTGTGCAGTTTAAGAAATTAACGACATAGAGAGCTTTGCAAAGTCTTTCAACTGGAGACAAAATTTTTCTGTTTATTTGTTGCTGGTTGAGAACTCTTTTGAGGGTTTGATGAGTTCTTTCTATGATAGATTGTCCTGTGGGATTTGCAGCAATTCCAGTGGTGCGTTCAATTCCCCATTCACTGAAGAACTGTTTCAAATCTCGGGATTTGTAAGCAGGTCCATTGTCGGTTTTAATTTTTTGTGGAACCCCCAAAGTGGCAAAAGCTAGGAGAAAATGCTTGATAGCGTGAGTGGCCTTTTCTCCTGCATGTGCTGATGCAAAAACTGCACCAGAGAACGTGTCAAATGACACGTGCACGTATTTGGACTTCCCAAAAGATGGGAAGTGAGTCACGTCAGTTTGCCACAGCTGGCAGCTGTTCAGGCCTTTGGGATTGACTCCTGTACTCATAGAGGGTATTTGGTAAGTTGGGCAGCTTGGGCACGTTGCCACGATGGCTTTTGCCTGGTCTTTTGCAAATTTGAACATTCGCATTGGAGCGGGCACATTTTGATGAAAAAATGCATGTGACAGCTTTGCCTGGGCGAAGATGTCAGGAACATTTGCAGTTTCCGGGGCATGGCTAGAGCATCTGCTCTTCTGTTTCCTTCTGTTATAAAACCTGGAAGATCAGTGTGTGACCTTACATGAACAATGTGGTAAGTCTCTTTTCTGTGAGAAATTAAATATGTTAATGTAGAAATTAATTGGTACAGTTTTGGATTGGGAATATCTTTTAAAAAGGCGTGTTCTGCTCACATAGCTATCCTGGCTACGTAGGCTGAGTCTGTGACCAGATTAAAGGGTTTGTCGTTGAATTTTTCAAAGGCTCTAACAACGGCTGCTAGCTCTGCAATTTGTGGAGATCCCTCCACCATCTGAATATCTGATTCCCAATTTTGGGTTTTGGGGTTTTTCCAAGTCATAACTGACTTGTGAGAGGAGCCTGAGCCGTCTGTGAAAACAGAGCTTTGAGGGGGGTTCTGCTTTGAACTAATTTTGGAATTAAATGAAAACTTGCATCTTTATTGAAAAGCTTATGCTGGGGTAATTGATTTGAAATTTGGCCAGTATAGCTATCTAGAGCAATTTGAAGGTTTTCATTGGTTTGAAGCAAATGCTCAAAATTTCCAGTGGTCAATGGCAGGTATATGTAGGTGAACTCACACCCAGCGAGGGAGCGGAGGCAAGTTCTGGCCTTTTTTATAAGAAGTGCTATGACTTCTTGGAATGTGGTAATTGTTTTTGTGGGTTGATTGCTTGTGAAGACCCATTCAAGGATCAGCAAAGTGTTTGAGAGTTTGGGGTCCCATTGGAAGATCAGTCCATGAAAGTGAGGAGCTTTTCCCAAAACGGCAAATTGGAAAGGTAAATCAGGTTCAAACCGATGGGTTTGGCATGAGGAAAGGGCTTCTTGGACTTTGATGATGACCTGTTGAGCTTCTGGCGTCATGGTGCATGGGGAGTCGAGGTCTTCTTTTCCCCGAAGAAGATTGAACAGGGGAGCAAGTTGTTTTGTTGGAATTCCCAGCAGGGGGCGTACCCAGTTGATGGATCCGCACAGGCTGTGCAAGTCTCTTAGGGTTTTTGGATTGTCCTTGATGGAAAGCTGCTGGGATAGGATGGTTGTTTCTCGAATTTGCAGTCCAAGGTAGTTCCACGGGCTGGTGTACTGTACCTTGTCTTCACGGATTTCAAATCCGGCTTTTTTAATGGTTTGAATGGTTGCTTTCACTGCTTTGTCCAAGTAGGCTTTATCAGAGGCACAGATCAGGATATCATCCATGTAGTGGAAGAAGAAAACATCTGGAAATGAGCTTCGAAGGGGGGAAAGAACGTGAGCCACATACCATTGGCATATGGTGGCAGAGTTTTTGAGTCCTTGGGGAAGGAAAAGCCAGTGGTACCTTTTGAGGGGAGCTTCCTTGTTGAGAGAGGGAACGGAGAAAGCAAAACGTGGAGCATCTTCAGGGTGCAGTGGGATGCTGAAAAAACAGTCTTTGATGTCAATGACAACGAGTGTCCAGTTTCAAGGCAGCATTGGCAGAGAAGGCATGCCAGGCTGAAGGGGTCCCATGTCTTCAATGACATCGTTGATTTTGCGAAGGTCTTGGAGAAACCTCCATCTGTTTGTTTTCGGTTTTTGCAGGACGAAGACAGGACTGTTCCAGGGGCTTGTGGTTTCGGTGATGTGGCCTTTGGCGAGTTGCTCTTCCACCAGGGCATGCAGTGCGCGCAGTTTGACTTTTGACAGGGACCACTGCTCCACCCACTGGGAGTTGTCACTTTTCCATGTGAGCTTCGGGGTCGGTGGGAGAGCGCGCTCTTCAGTGGCCCCAATCAGAAATCCCGGCATTGGACTCGAAGGGAGACGCCCCATTGGGATAGGACATCTCTTCCCCACAGGGTGATGGGGGCTCTGACCATGAACAGGCGGACAGTTGCCAACTTGCCTTCAGGCCCTTCGATGACCACGTTGTTTGCACTTCGCATGGACACGGTGACGCCACCAATTCCGGAAATCATGCCAGCTACCGGTTGCAGGTCCCAGTTGGATGGCCATTCCAAACGGGCGATGATGGTGACATCGGCTTCGGTGTCGATCATTCCTGGTCTGAGAATTCTCTCACCTTTGCAGAGGATGTTGCATTCAAGGATGGGTTTTTGGGATCCCATGATTTGCACCCACAACACAGTAGGGTTGAGAGGGATTTGCTCGTTGTAGTTTTTCGGAAGCAGGAAGGCTTGTGCAATTGGCCTGCCCTGTGAAAGGAAAAAAGGTGTGTCTGTGCTTCGAAGCTGGACAAGGATTTCTTGTCCAGATTGAACAGTCTGGATTTCTGTCAAAACAAAAATTTGCTTTGGACTGTGTACAGTATCACCAAAAATGAAAATGTCCCAAGGTCCACCTGGCGGTCCACGTTTTCCTGTAGGAACACGGTAGAATTTGCTGTCCGTAAAGTTGTAAGGCAAGGAATTCACCAGCTCGTGTTTGGCGTGTGTTGGATCATCTTGATATGTTCCGGAATTTGACAGATTTTCATAGGCGGGACAGTGGTGGTGATGGCTTTTGATTTGTTGTCCTGGCGAGGTGCCATTTCCGCGCTGCACTGGAAGTTTTTTGGATTCTGTGGGTGCTTTTGCTGGTTTTGGGGCTTATGATGATGGCTGGGGGGGTGGTGGATTTGTGACTTTTCCGGGCAATTTTTTACAAAATGTCCAAGTTCCCCACAGTAGAAACAGCGGGCATTTTCTTTGGATGCCACTGCTGCAAAGGCTCCTGAGACTCCTTCAGCAATGCCTTTGGCCACTGCCTGGGCTACCGTGTTTTCAGTGGACATGTGGCATGTGCAGGTTTCCACCATTTGTTCGATGGTGGGCTCTGTGTCGAGAGGCAAGGATCTTAAAATGGCTTTACATTGATCATTGGCATTGCTCATAGCAAGTTTGCATAACAGTTCTTTTCGTGCCTCTGCGCTCTCAATTTGTTTTTCCAAAGCATCTTTCAGTCTGTCTACAAATTTAATAAAGGTTTCATCTATTTTTTGTTTGATGTTGGAAAAATGCATGGTGGGAGTGGAGTCATCAGGTGTGAGGAGTATGGCTGTTTTTGCTGCATTGGCAATGTCTTGCAATGTGTCTCTGGGCAAAGTGTTTGCTTGGTCTGAAGGCAGTGTTAAATTGCCTTCCCCAGCTAATTGTGCCACTGTGAAATTTTGACGATTTGCATATCTTGCATAATTATCAGATAAGGTTCTTAGGTTCTTTTTCCAATTTCTTTCAAATAACATAAATTCAGCAGGTGATAAAAGGCATGGTGCAATATATCTTAAATCATGTGGTACCAATACATAGGCAGAAAAAACTGCCTCCAAAAAATTTTTAAAAATTTGGGTACTTCTTCCATTTTATTTTGCAATTTTGGATAATTCAGTTAATTGTTTCAAATAAAAATTCTCCCATTGAGCATGATTGGTGGCACCACCTCTGCGGCCTGCTTTATATGTTACAGGAAAGGCAGAAATTCTTTGGGCTATTTGCCAATCACCGTTTTTTGTTGCCAAAAGCTTAACATTGTTCCATGGATCTTGTTCATCTTCTGAATCATAAGAGTCAGTGCCCTCAAAAGACGTAGAAATTTTACACCTCCTGCGGCGGGTTTTACAACGCGAGGGGAGGGAGCGGGCGAGGGGCGCGGAGGCAGGCAGGGGGGAGGATGGCTGGGGAAGGGAGGTGGGGGTTTGGGGGGCGGGTGAGGTCTGGTAAAAACTCGGCTGGGTGCATAACGCGGTTTCGCCACATGGTGGCAGCGGTGCATTAGAAATGGAAGCAGGCACCATAGAAGGGAGAGCAGGCAGAGTGGAGGGAGGCGGAGGAGGCGGGGGTGGGGGGTGAGGAGAGGTGTAATGCTGAAGGAATGCGGTTTCCGTGGCGACTGTAGGGAGTGGAGGCTTACCAAAGGCCCCCGGGGGAACTAGTGGTGGGAGTTGAGGCAAAGGTAGAGCGGGGGGGAGGGTAAGGGTGGTTTTGAAACAAAGGATTAGCGGTGGGGGCTGGGGCGCCACATGGAGCTGGAAAACGGCCTGTAGGAACCGGCAATGGCGGCGCGTGTTGGTTCGAATCAGGCGGGCTGCAGTGTAGCAGTATAGACTGGTGCAGAAACGGTAACTGCGTAGCGGACGCCGACTGCGGGAAATGGGACACTGGTGAAGGGTGCACTGAATCCGTGCAATGAGATGCCGCTAACGGGGGAAAATCAGCGGGTGGGACGTGAGATAGAAGCTGCCCCGCCCCGAGACTTGGGGTGGGTGCCCAGGCGGTTGAGGCAGTGGCGCTGCACTCCCGGACGGGAGCGGAGGCTTCAGGGGCCGCGCGGTATCGTGGGGGAATGAGGAAGTCGTCGCTTTGCTCGACCGAGGTACGTGGGTTGGAGTCGCGTTTCAGCGGTTTTGCCCGGTTTCGCCGTGATTTGCGCAAGGGGCTACTGGGGCTGTGTGGGATTCGGCAAGGGGGGGATCGGGACGGAAAGTTCGCAGGGAGTCTGAGCTAGGCGACTTGAAGGGAAATCTGCGCGGGGATCGCGGCGCGTGGGTTACTCGCGAAATTGCGGGGGAGGTTTTTAGGGGGGGTGACGCGCTCCCGCCAGGATCAGGAGAGGGAGCTAATGGTAAATTATCAAACGGAGGGGATGGAGCTTTCGGCTGTTGCAGGAGGGAGGGAGAGTGTACGCATCTACGGGCTCTTATTATTTGTTGAAAAATAGGAACGAATTTCGCAGCTTTAAGATGGTCTTGAGTTTGTAAAGAGTAAATATGTGTTCCCACTGTATCCCAAAAGTCAGTTGAAGCAATGGAATCAGCATTAGCATCAGGGAAATGAAGAAATATAAATTTAACAAAAGATTTTAAGGTAGTTTTAGAAAGGGAATTTTTTGAAGAATCAGAATTATTAGTAGATAATAGAAGAAGGAGGTGGGAATATAAACCATTCTCCGTAGGTGGCAGGGAGGTTTTGGTGAGCCGCTCACCCATGGAACTCCGTTTCCTGTTAGCAGAAAAATATAAAAAAAAGAAAAAAACCCTAAAAACTGCTTTTTGACCTTATAAAGAGAACGCGCGCTTTAAAGGCTAAATGCTCACCTAGATTTTAGCCGAATGGTCAACTGCCAACAGGATGCTAATGGCGTCCAGTCCAGGGCCAGGTCTCCGAGGTGTTGGACGTAGCCGGACTTGGTGCTAGTCTTTATAGAACAAAGACTATACACTACCAGGCTTTTTCAGCACTGCGAAGACAGCCGAAGTGCTGTTCCTCGGGTCTTTGCGGTTATAGAACTCGTTCGGAGCGCCAAATGTAGCTGGTTTTTTTCCTGGGTTGGTGCTTTCCAATCCCAAAGCCTAACAGCTTCAGGTCTAGATTTCTCTAGACTTGTGGCTGTCGGGCTTACAGCTACCCACTAGCGGAGTACAGAAAGGTTGAGACAACGCGGCACTGGTTCTGAAGATAGCTTTACTTCTTCAAAGGGGAGTACAACGATGTCTGAATATATCAGATAACAAAGGACTTTTATAGGTTTACAGAGGATTGAAATTTCTACCAATAAAACTACAGCTTTTAAACTAACCAATCATCTTAAAATTCTTAAGTAAAAAAGGACCAATAACTTGTTGGCTTTAAGAGCCAATAGAAATCTAAAAAGATAACAGGGTTTTTGATAAGGGGGATGGGGAGTCAGTTGATAAGCATTCAGTAATTATGGGATGGAATTCCGGGGATAGATTTTAGGGGGAGTAACATTCTCTACAGAAGTTATTGAAGTCATTGATTGTTCTCACAGCTCATCCTTATATACTGTTGCAGCCCCAAGCAGTTACAGCTCTCAAGCAGTCACATCCCCAAGCCAGAATTTCCCCCCAGTTTCACAATCAGCCTATTGTTTGCATTACTTGGCAGCCTTACAAAACCTCATAGTTTCAAAATACCTGATAGCTGCGCATGAAGCTCTTTCCTTCATAGCTGTGGCTTCTTATTCCATGGTCTGTACACTACCAAGGCCAGAATATCTTGACTGACTGCAGTCTGTTCCATATCCCACTTGTTCTCCTTTATCAGTCTTGTCTTTTTTGCATTTATTCTGGTTTTTCTACTCTTCCTTCCAGTCAGAGACTTATAAGCAGACTTCAGATTGTTTCAGAAAATGCTTGACATGGTTTGACACTATTTGATTCTGCCTGTATTTAACAACACTCTTTAGACAGTATTAACTGTACCTCCTGCTTTACCTTACATTATTTGTACAGACTTACTTAAAAATAAATGTGATAAAAATGAATGAAAACTTGTACAACTTGAATTAAAAGTTACTGAGTCATAGCCATTAAGTGTATAAAATGGGTTAATATTTGTAATATGTGTTTCTGTGTTTTTATTTTCAACTCTAAGATACGTTCCTTTTTTATCTAGATCTTGCTTCATTGCCTGCTCTGAAGCACAACATTCTCAGGCAGGTCTAGGGAATTCCTCAATGTAAACATTCTTTTTCTCTTTTGAAAACTGACTTTTTTTCTTACCTGCAAATCATAGATCAAGTCAGGAGGGGATGTTTTTCCAGTATCCTTTACCTGCTTTACTCAACACATCTCAGAGTATGTAAGGATTACCATGTAACACGTGAAATGCAAGTTTGTCCATTCAGGCTTTACTCATCCTGCAGTTCTTGAGGCTTAGAGAGGGATTATCCATCAGTTCCTGAGGAAAGCAGTTCTTGACCATACCAGACCAAACAACACCATCTAAAATCATGTTCTCCTGTATGTTTGGCACATCTGCTTCCACTGGCAGACATGAAAGAAAACTTTACAGGTTAAGTTTTGATAGAATTGAAGAGTTGTTTATATTGTTTAATGCTACCTTTGCCCATCCATTCAGGACGGAAAGAGGAACAGCTTGGAGTTCCTGAGAACATTCAGCTTTTTATTGCAGCTTGCAGAATGAGTCACGAGGTAAGATAGCTACATAGAGAGGCACAACAGGCATTTTCTGCAGTTTGTAATTTAAGAACTCCACTTTCAATTATTTCCTATCACATATGTTTTTAGGCTGTGTTTAATGTAATCAGCAAAGAAAACATGAATTATTGATTGTTTTGTAACATTACTTGTGTTTCTCTATAGAGAAGACATCTGTCCTAGTTTGTGGGGAGTTTGTCTCCTCAAAAATTCTAATGCAAAAATTCGTTTGGGATGTATGTGAGATGTCGTTATGTAACTATTTCAAATGCTTACTCAAATTTCTTTTCTTTAAACCTTAAAAATATTGATTGATCGATCAATTGATTGCTTGCAGAAACCCTTGAAATACTTTTCAGACTAGCTGAGAAATGACAAACACACTTTTCTGAATGCTTGTACAAACACAGTTACTGAGGCTGCTGTGAATGTGCAGGAGCTTTTCACAGATGTTGGACTTTTCTATTGGGCACAGGCATCAGCAGAGAGGAATTAGCACACGGATGTTTTGACACCACCCTGTTTGCAGTAGTCTACAACCCATGATTAACCCTGGTCCGCTGACAGTTCCCTGGCATGTGCAGATGCCTCCAGGTTGCGAGAAGAGACATCAGGCTCCTTCGCAGCATTCCCAAAAAGGCCACAGGACAAATGGGAAGATCACTCTCACGCACCCAGCCGGACTTACCTGCAGACTCTGAATTTGGGGATTGCAGGGATCAATCCAACAGACCCCTACAGATCTCCAAAGCCTGCAGCAGAGCTTTGCTGAGAATTCAGCACTGCTCACAGTGCCTGGGGCTGACGCTGAGCGAGCCCTGCATGGACTGCTGCCCCAACACCATCCAAGGCTGCCTGGCTGACACAGCAGGAGCTGGTCCCCACTGCTGGGGTTTAGCTGGTTCCTGGAGGAGCTCTCAGGAGCCCTGAGAGGAGCACATGGCATTGAGCACGGGCTGCTGAACTTCCATGTCCTTGTTCGTGACGCTCTGGGACAGGCTCAGATCAATGGGCGAGAATGATCTGAGCAGGGCAGACGCCGGTTTTATCCACACCTGGGGCAAACAGGAGTGTAGGAAAAGTATTGCTGGCAGCTATTCTTTGTTTGGCCATTTTTATAGTGAGGAACACATTTGTATCTGAGTTCAGCTTTATTTGACTGTGCAATTCCTGGGACCACAAAAAATATTTTTTCTGTTATAAATGAGC